>BPTQ01000009.1:181851322-182046950 GCA_019973895.1 Chrysanthemum seticuspe
ATTGATGTTGTGAGACTATCCCATAACTCATTAGATGAACTTATACTCTTTGGCTTACGTATCTGCCAACCAAGTCAAACCAGATGGCATCAATAGTGTTTTCAGCCTATTGCATACTTAATTTATAAGTTGTTGACCAAGTCAATGACTTCATGTGCATGTTTTGACTAGAAAACATAAACATTTAATATTTTACTATACGTCTTACGTCATTAACAATTTAATGACTTCATGTACATGTATTTAACAAGAATACATCACAAGTTAACGTCTTACTTTACGTTATAAGTCTTTCAACAATTAACAGACTTGATGTTTAAGTCTTTACAAGAGACCTAAACATATTCAAGTAAAGCAATTTAGAGTGCCGACTCTTGGCCTCAATAGTAATTTCAAGTTAATTTCATACTTCAAGATTATGACTTTACAATAATACATAATCATATTTACTGAACAATTCGGTGAATATGTTGAAGTAGCTTTTCATATTATCTTGACATTTGTTCTAATTAGGGCAACTTACATTTTATGTGTAGAAGTCCTAGTAGAATATTAGTTTTCTTACCTTGCAGTCAAGAAAAACTATTAGTCATATTGTTATATGTTGTATCTTGCACACAATGAAGATTTCTCCCACTTGTGCATGGCACAACATCATGCATAATATGACAGTGTCACATATATACAAAATGAAAATATAGATATGTAGAACTTTATTGTTTTAATAATGAATCATGCATAACAATTTATTGATAACATTTCAGGAAGCAACATCAGGAACGCGACAAGTTATCTAATAAAATTCATGCAATGGTTCTTATATAAACTATGATGCTTCACGTGTGGAAAGTAATGCATTATTTCAAGACAATCAAGAAATAATATGGGCAACCTTCAAGGTAATAAAGATTACGGCTCCCACTGGATTAGACAACATTACATGTGTTTCGTCACCAGTATTAAAGTCACATAGCTCCCATTGGATTATACAACATCATAAATGTTATGTCACCAGTGGAGACTGAGTGTCAATTGGATACTTTCCTTCTTTCTTTGAATATGTACACATTATTGCTAATGTGAGTCACTTGGACTAGTAAACATGTACTTTAGATATTCAATGAAGTGCATCAAGTTCTAACATATAGATGACGGGCTAGCCATCATAGATATTTTTAACTTGAAAATAGGCATGCAATACCTCCATAAGGTCTATTTTACCACAAGGGTGTGTAGTACCTTATTAGGTTTATTGGGTTAAGATAATTGCTAGGTAATCAAGCTAGTAGTTGTCGTTACCATTTTACGGTTTATTGATATTTCCATCTTCTAATTATTAAAACTCATTATTTTGGTAGCTATAGAAAACGTGTTCTCTAGTTATCCAAATATCTTATCTTACTTCAATGTTTCAGAACCGGAACTAGGGTTATAAAACAAACTTGAAAGAATAAGATGTGCAACCATACTTAACCGTTTTGACTTTTGCAAGACATCACGATTTCTAGAGTAGGTGTGCATTGAGTTTGATTAGATTTAGGACAATTCAAATATTCCTATTATTGTATTTCCTTAAAAAGAAAACATATAGGAATAAGTCTCTTTCTTACAAGGAAAGAAGTACTTAGTTTGTCTTTTTAACAAGAAAAGAACAAACTTTTGTTTACGGATGTGATGCATTATATCATTAATATGAATTTACAAAGTTCAATTTTTAGTATTTTCGACAATTATCCTTTTACAAATTAATTACCCCATGTTTAAAACAATTAATTTACGAAAAAAGGCTAAGATCCACATTGCGCTTCTACTATCACATCAGTTGATATGCTAGCAATAGTAGATTCAATTGGTAGGCGACGATCACCAATTGCATTACATGTGCAACTCTTAGATCCTTATGGGACTCATGGCACTAGTGAACAAGCATCTAGTGTCAAGTAGGCATGTTTAGTCCCATCCTTGCCTCGGGTCAAGGTCTCACCGCTTAACTCGATTAAGTCATCCAATTTGAGAACGTGCGAAAATATATCTAGGTCCCACGCATAGACAATAATCACCTTGGGTTACAATTCAACCTAGGTCCCACGCATAGGCAAAAAGTAATTGCAAGTGTTCTCAAGCGATTGGACGGCATGACTTAAATTTGTGACGGGTAAAAATATTTTGATGTGAATCAAAAAAGGTGTACGAAAAAAGCATGCATTCATTCTTCGTAGCACAAGTTAAAAACTCTTCTTAACTTAAGTCTAATCATTGTTTTAATTTATGTGTGTCAAGTTGTCCATTTTCAAGTCTAATATACAACCTATGTGGATAATAATAGAGATTGGACAATACATAAATCGAATAACATACATAACAAGTTAAGTGTTATTTTTAAAACAATGATTTTAAGTTAAATCCATATTTAAACTTAGTTAAACTAAATCATAAGATTTAGTTTGAAAATGGTTTGTGTTGCGTTTAAAGTTTTAGAAAACGATTTGCAAGTTATATACATTCACAACATACATAATAAGCAAACAACCAACACACAACCACAATATGCAAAGCCTCAACCGATGAAAGAACCTATGCTTGGTCTCGTGAGCCATCACGAGAACCAAGAGTCATCTAGGGACATAAACCACAACCACACGGAGGACTCCCACTTGCACCAAGGACAAGCTAGGACAAGTAGAAGTCCATTATGCACATGAAAAGTGAATCTGCCAGCCCAGAATTTCTGCATTCGGAGGCCCAAATGGCCTAGAAGGAGTCATCCCCGAGCTTAGCACCAAACTACAAAGTTGTGGGCCCATGAGTTGTCTACCTGCAAAAAAAATTTGGTTAAAAAATACGCCACCAATCATCGGGAAACGCCGTTTTACTGCAGCTTGTACGAGCAGCCATTTTGCGTCTTTATGTCTTTTATGCTTCGCCATTCCATTCCAAGCATCGGTTACAATATATAGAATGTAAAATACAACTAATCTACTATCTATCTATTGTAACATGCCCAAACAATGGCAAAAACCAAATTAAAATTCATACATAAAAGCCGAAACAATGGCAAACCCCAAATAACAAGAAATTAACGACAATCACAATCATTCATAGCACAAGTGGTCTAGGTTTTCATCGGCTTTGCATATTCACATAATAATACCATAAAATTATGATCATAACAAGGTGTTGGCTAATCCCATGAGCAAACATGCATGTATTTGCCATGGGAACAATTTAAATAGCATGAAATAAAAGATTTAGCCAACGATTCGAAGAAATAATCAACAAGAATTAAAACCCCGATTGGTACGCGAGTAAAATGGATTTAGGTTCTCAAACCTACTGAAATTAGACCTTCTAAAAATCATTTTACCACAGAAAATTAAGCCTTAGGTGCTGTTTTCAAATCGTTTCAAGAACCGATTAAAACAACGCGATTAAAGCCATTTTTAGCGTACCGAACACATTGTTTAATTAACAAATGCGAAACCAATGGCCATAGGACCAAAAATCACAGATGTTTATATTACTAATAACATTCTTAATCCATGAAAAATGGAGCCCTCGGGGCTGTTTTGAAAGTGGTTGCAAAAATCACTTAAAAACACGCGTTTTTGACCATTTTTTCGCATACCCGATAATCATATGGCACATATGATGGCTCTGAAACCACTATAGGTGATGATGAATATAATAAACATAAATAAAACATATAAACGCAGCGGAATCATCACCAACAACGGATCCATATTGCCATATGATCAATCAAATAAAACAAAGATAAGGTTTATACCTTTGTAGCGTGATTCCGGTAACGAGACACCAACGACCACCACGAATGGAATCAAGAAACCAAAAGACCAATGATGTTGGTCTTTCCCAATGATTGAAACACACTACACGTCAAGCAATCACCACTTTGATGCTAGTCTAACCTTTTCACAAACACCTTGCAAGAGACTACAATAGAATGAGCAAGGAAGAAGATCAAAACCAAAAACACAAACCCTCTCATGTGTGTGTGTTTAGACGTTCCAAGAGGGGAGGGGAGAGAAGAGCACTTAAGACCAAATTGTAACTTATCAATTATAATCAATCATCATCAATTCTCATCAATTAGTATTAATGCTAATTGATGTCAAATCATAAGATACACATTAGGTCCTTCAAAGTCCAAATACTCCACTTAACCCCTTTATGAAACAAAGGTTATACATAATGTAAATACGATAAATACATTATGACAATGGTGTCTAAGTGTATATGTGTGTGACCCCATAGGCTCACATATGACTAGCCATATAATTATTTATTATGACACGAGCATACTCCAACAGCAACAACTGCATAAAAGCAGAACAACTACACAACTAAATGTTGTACCTAACAATTACATTCAAAAGATAAAAAAATCTAAATGTAATAAACCAAGGTTCGAAGAACCACATACAAGGTGAGCAACTCAATCTTCAAGAATCTTCCATACATTACCCTCGAGCGCAACACCAACAACCACTTCCAAAACGTGCCATAGCACCACGAGAGATGCTAACAATTTCAAACCCATTTTGTGACTGCTATTAATATTACGCAAGATGCAAATACTAATAACCAAATAAGAATGTACTCCTCAGCAAACCGGATTTGAAACATGAATAGGGTACTAGCAACCCTAACTTCCAGACATACAAATAAACCTTGAACCAGTCTCCAAATAATCAGAATGAAGCTCCTAAAGACAACAAAGGATCAAAATCTCAATGTAACCAGTACGGAAAAAGCATGAGCCATACAAAACACGCCTCCATACAATAAATGCAAGCTTCAAATCCACCACAAGAATAACACGCAACACTGTAGGTGTAAAATAGGAGAAACTAACCATCCGAACAGTCGTATACCAAAAGTGGATCGAATCAAACACTAATAATAAGGAATAAGGGTACCCTAACTTCCACTCGTCTTCATGTCAAGACATTTAAACGAAACAGACATAAACATAACAGTGGTAAAAAATTAAAGAGTACCACACCTCCACGACCCAAATCTCCATGGTATTATAACGAATAGCATGACATACAATTAGGGTTCCAAAAGTGTTGGGAATTCTGTGAAACCGTGATACTGCTGAACGAGATACAATGGATTCTGCTGAAGAAGAGTTTCTACTGAAGTAATATAAACGTACAAAGTAGGAATTATGCTGAATTTATTCTACTGAAGTAGTGAAGCAGCTGAAGTACTGAAGCAGTGGATTCTGCTGAAGTACTGAAGTCGTGGAATCTACTGAAGTAGTGAAGCAGCTGAAGTACTGAAGCAGTGGAATCTGCTGAAGTAGTGAAGTACGGATTCTGATGAAGCAGTGTTGGTATCTGCTGAAGAGTGAATCTGCCGAAGGATTCTGCTGAAGTAGAAGCAGAATATGCTGAAGAAGAGTTTCTGCTGAAGAGTGGAAGCTGACTAGGATCTGCACACGTTTATTATTTATATGCTAGCCCATCATTATTATTGTACTGCCCAAGGATAGCATGGGCATGCGTATGGGTTTTATATTTATTATTTAGTTGCATGCTTGTACTTTAGTGGCTAGCTTGTTCTTTTCCCAAGAAAGGGAATAGTGTTCCTTGTCTATAAAAGGAACTTAGGTCTATTGTATTGTAATAATTTTTTTCCAGAAAAACATTCAAGAAAAACCTCTATAGAGAGGGTGTAAAGATCCATAGAGGATCATTAGTTTTATTAAAAAAAAACCTTGTTGGTAACTTTGATTGTGTTCTTATTATTCCGCTGTGCATTCGATCAATCATTGTTATTATAGACTCTAGTTGAGTTCGGATCTTGTGTTTTTAACAGTCTTCTTAAATGTCTGAGGTTCACTATCTTTGGCCTTTCTCTTCAGATTAGGATACCTTCTTTCTTCTTCTTCAGAGTCCATTGGAATAAAATCTTGATATTGCCTTTTAACTCTGTAGTAGATACCTTTAACCTGATCATCAGTCATCCTTTTGAACTGATGTCTTTTCCAGCCACCAACACTGGAACAATAATGTTTCATCATTGAAATCACATGTGCCTTGGTTGGTTGTCTTGGTTTCTTTTGACCCTTCTTGACTGAAACAATAGCATCTTGAAGTGCTTGATTATTCTTCATCTGAATGAAATCCTTTAACTGTGTTGTTCTTAGTTCTTCAGTTAAAGACTTATATGCAACTAGGTCAATTGCCTTCTTCTTGACAACTGGATCATTAGTAATCAAGAAATCAATCTCTTGTTCTGTAGGTACATAGCTGAACTCTGGAATCTTTTCTCTGAATATTGTAGGTGGAACAGTAGAAATTGGATTAACATCCATTGGATCAGTGATGTCCATTCTGCCCAGCCTTTTAGCCTCCATGAAGTCTGAAATCTCTATCTCCTCCAGTCTTTTCTTATTAGCAACTTGATCTTCATTGATCTTTCTAGCAACCTCTACATCATGAGCAATTTAAGCTTGTTCTTTCTTTGAAATCTTCCTTCTTTGTTGCTCTTCACTCTGCACAACTGCTTTACCTTTCTCCTTCTTCTTCTTTTCGATTTCTTCTTCTGTAGTGGCAATAGTTTGACCAACAGTGGTAACTTGCTCTGCAGTGGGAATGGTATCAGTGGTTGCAGAACTGAAAATTTCATGCTCTGGTTGCTGTTGAGGAACTTCTTGAGTATCAGCTTCCTCAGTAACTCCAAGATCATCACCTTCATCTCCAAAATCAATCTTCCTCCCTTTAGTTTCAGCATCAGTTTTCCTCCCCTGTTTAGGAGAATTCCCAAAATCTTCACTGAAGCCCTCTGAGTCACCATCATGAGGTGAGGATGGAGATGATATCACAATCTTTGCAGCTATCTTTTTCTTTTTCAACCCCTGCAACTCTTTCTTCAAATTCTGAATCTCTGCTTTCAGTTGTGTAACATCCTTGGCATGTTGCTCCTTTATTTGTGCCAAGTCCTTCTCCAGAGATTCAACCTGCTTAGTTAGTTTGGTACAAAATTCCATCAATTCCATAGGTTTCCCACTGCCCTCAACACTTCCAACTGTGTGACCTGTTGGGAGAGGTGGATTATAGGGCATTGGCTCAGATTCCTCCCTAGTTGGACTAGAGTGAAGCCTGGAACCACCACTGCTTGTTCCTAAACCAAAAGGATCAGGGACATGCTATGTTGTAATGAGAGAAGTTGGTTGTTTGTGCCTCCTCTCATAGGTGTGAGAAACTGGTGGAGTGTAATCAATGTTTGGAACAGTGATTATGGGTGAGTTTTGTACCTGTGAAATCTTTGCAAGCATTTGAGAAAAAGAGGTGTAATAATCCTATTGCCATATTTGTTCATGTTTTGAAAAACTTTAGGCTTAAGACAACGGATTTTATAAACTCTTGTATGGGGTTGCAGTTGAAATTCATTTAACACTGCTTGCACAAACCTTGGATACATCAAAAATTTTGTTGAACTCTTTACATTGCCTTTCATACTTGTAAAAATATATTTTGACCAATTAAAAATCTTATCAGTAGCTAGAAAACCAAAGGGTAAGCCATTGTTGAACTGAATTGTTCATAAGATGTTTTCTTAGGACTAAGACAATGTAAAAGAGTATGTATCAAAAATCTCCAATGAGGACAGAAACCACTCTTTTTGAAAGTAGCCTTTTTGTCAGTGGTATCATACCCCATGGATGAAAGATGTGTATGAATTTCTGGCATATGTAATGTGATGATACCATTGAGATCATCCAATTGGAGAATTCTCCTCAAGGATGCCTCAGTAACATCAATAGTTACCCCGTCCACAGTGGCTCTAAGAGCATCCACTGTTTCTTTTGTATCTCTATTTTCAATTGTTATGGACTGAATAGAGTTCCAAAACTGTTTGATTTGAGAGATATAGATTGTGGGATTAAGAAGTAAAGCATACCTCATATGAGTAGTGTTTAGAAAATCCACAATCTGATGAAAAATAGGGCCACTCTTGTCGTTTGACTTTTCCAAATAGGCCACTTGGTTGTGTTCATCTGCAAAAGTGATAGGTGCCATAGTATCTTTGGATGAAAAATATATTGTGTCAGTATGAATTGTTTAAAGAACTCGCCAATTGAGAGAGAAGATATATACTGTTAGGGTTTTAGAGTTTTGTGCAAGAAAGATTATCTAAGGAAAAGATTTATCTTAAGAGGATAAATTGCAATTTGGAAAGTAGATAATCTTCTAAAAATTTACCCTATATATATATGGAAAGCAATTAACTCTCAACGGCTAGTAAAAATGTGTTACAGACACAACAGTTGTAACGGCTAGATCAACAGTGGGAAAAATAACACTGTCAGTGGAAACTGTGAACTAGCAGTGGTAATTTTTCCCAAAGATTTTCAAAGAGCAGTGGTAAAGAAAAACATATGAAAATTGAACTGCTCTTTATCACAGTTTTTAGCAAACTACCAGCTATCAACGGATTTGATATGTCTTTACCATATAGTGGTAAAGAAAAACATATAGTTTTTATGCCGTTTGCTATGGACTAGCCAACTCTTAATCATAAAGAATATGGTGAGTTGATAACCATATAGTTTTTGGTAAACTATCAACCATAAACGGATTTGTTAAGTCTTTATCAGTAGCTGTTTGCTCTGGACTAGTTGATTCTTATGTGGATTAGACATGGTGAATCAATAACCATTTGTTGTGTGTCTCAGATACACACCTTTTATGATCAACTCTCAGCCAAGATTGGTTATGTACCTGCATGTGTTAGCATAATACAAAGAATATGAATAACCAACTTGTTTTAACCAACGTTACATTTAACCAAGCCACTATCTAAAAATATCTTCCCAAAGTCAACCCGATAATATCTATATTTACTCTTCGACCTACCAAAATAGGGAAAAATAAATATATTCTTTAATGAACCCTTGAGATCGACTTTGCCTATATAAAGAGGCTTGGCACATCATAGTCTTTATCAAAACATATTCGAACTCACAAAATCCCTAAACATCACCATGAGCAATCCTTCCAACATCATTGACATCTCCTCTGATTCTGAGACAGAGATTGTGATCGCTTCTGAGTCATCTTCAGAGGCCTCAGGGTGGGCAGGTTACTTTCCACCATGGGCAGCACTTCTTTCAAGAAGTCAACAAAGAAGACCACCAATCCTGCACCTGTTGCCAGACCTGCACCTTCTCTTGAGTTCTACTCCACTTCATCAAATGATGATGCTGATGATGAGACCTATTCTTTGTCCAAGGAGTTGCCAAGAGCTCTGACAAAAGCATTGGAATAATCTCTCTCAAACATGATGCAGATATCCATACCAGAGAAGTCTGCAAGATTACCAAGGCCTCCTCCACAAGTTCTTGGGCTTGCTTGTCCAAGAATGCAGTCAACCTTTGAGAATAAAAGGAAGAGAGCACAGAAGAACAAGCATGACTATCAGGGCAAGGGTAAGAAGCCAATGGAGTAGCTGGTGTAGGGTGTAGGTATGTAGGTTTTTTTAGGTTTAAATCTTTTGTGTTTTGATGTTGGTTTTAAGCACTCTCTGTTTGATGTAATGAACCTTTCTTATGGAATGATATTTCTCTGTTTTACTTTTTCCACTGTGAAAGTAACTTTTACCACTGCTTGCATTGTGGTTTCCACTGTTAGCCTTATTCTTTGCATAAAAGTCAGTGGACAAGCAAAAATACAAGCACTAAACAGCAACAGCTCCAATGAATACAAGTAATCCTTCATACCTATATATCACAAACATAAACCAAACACTGAAAGTATTGTTAAGGTTAGAAGTGGTTAGAAAATAACTAGAAGTGGATAAAAATTTCTTCTGGCAGTGGTTAGACCAATACTAAACCACCCAGTCAACAGGTCAACTCCAAGTCATTAATCCGACCACCAAAGTCAAAGACTTCATTTACTCCTCAACAACTTATTCCTTCCTCATATTAACTTCCTGATATGCACTTAGCTTTATTTAAGACACATTAACTTACATACCACACACATCTCACACAATCCAAAAATTTCTCTTTCAAGAAATTCTTCCAAGATTCTCTCACTAAGAATGAGTTACTCAAACCCAATCAACCTATCAGATAACTCCTCATCTGATCCAGTTTGGGATGAGTTTGTGTTGAACAACCCTGGTAGAGTGGAGAAAGAGGTGTATGAAGAAGTTTCTTCAAGGAAGAGAACTCATTTGGCCATGAGCACTACCCCTTCAGTTGCTGGTCCATCATCACTCCAACCAATGCCACAGGATGCCATCATCAAAAAGGATAGCTCAGATTCCATGTCAAGCTATATATCTCCATATGAAAGCACATATGATGAAGCATCTGCAAAAGTCTTGAGTATACCTCCCCTTGCTGCAATAATCCCTCCAAAAGAGCTGCAAGCATCACCTTCTCCACCATTGTTAACAACACCACCACCAGAGGGTCCTTCATCATCCTCACCACCTGTTAGAAGAAATATGATTGGGCTAGCATGCCCCAAAGTGTGGAGGGTGATTGATAGGAGAATGGCGCCTAAAGTGATGCCAGAGTGGGCCTTTCCTAAGAAGCCTTAGGTGGTAGTTGGTGGTTAGGATGGGGTAGGGTTGGGATAGAATGTGAAGCTTGTGTCATCAGTTGGTAGTTGTATGATGTTTTCTGTTTTCCATTTATGTAATGATGCTGGTTGTCTGTAACTAATGGATGTACCCTCTGCACTCTGTGTGCAGATTTGTTTAATAATAATAAAAATCCATGTCTTTTGCTTTAAATTCCTTGCATCATACTAGTTGTGATTTACTTCTTTTATCTGCAAAAAGCTTTGTGTTGATTACTAGTTTTGATGACCCCTTGACCAGCAATTTTTCCATTAACTCCACCTCCAAAACTAACAAACTGTCCATCATTGTGTTCAAAATCTGAGAGATAGGACTTGTTGCCAGTCATGTGCCTTGAACATCCACTATCTGTGTAGCCTTGATCTGATTTCTTTGTCCTTGGATGTTCCTGCACATATAAGAAAGGAGTTAGTTTCCTTTGGGGACCCAAGCCATGATTGACTTGGATCTTCCTCGTGTATCAATATAGTTAAATCTATCAAAGGTCATTGATACACCATTGGGATTGGTTGTTGAGGTAATTCCTTTAGGTTTCCATTCCCAACGTGCTGAGGCTTTCACAGCATTTCCCATGTTACCCCTGGTCTTGTTTACAACCCTTGCAGTGGGAACTTTTGATTGAACAGTGGTAACTGCTGGTTTAGATTTTGGTACCCACTGTTGGTTATAGTTAACCCTTTTATCAGAAAAAGACCTTTTCCCTGTTTGTGCAGATTTTGCAAAAGTTGTTTTGAGTTTTGCACTTGTAACAGGTGATTTAGGGTGAGCAGTGTTAACATATTTAGCAGTGACAAATGTTTTAAGACCACTTCTTAGTTGAACTGCTCTTGGGATCATTTTGCTGTATGAATTAGGGTTTATTTTGTTTTGAAACTCGTTAGACTTCACCCTTTTATTCCCATGGACTTCTCTTCTCCCAACATGATAGTCACAATTAGCATGTAAATGATTAAAGCTAACACAGATATAACATGCTTTATTGTACATCACAAAATCACTACCTAGTTGTTGAGATTTTACATGATTCCAACTCCTCTGGTTACCCCTAGGAGCTGATGACTTATTTCTATACATCTCAACATACCTTACAGTTGATCTAGGCTTATTAACTTGTTTCCTAGGTTCCCCTGTAATAGTATTTACAACTTGTGGGATAGAAGCCTCTACATTCTTTTTAACATTCTCATCAACAATAGATGAGTCACTTGCACTTTCAAAAACATCAGGTTCATGCTTAACCTCTTCCTCACTTGTCACAAATTTGAGAGGACCATATTCACGAATAGGTTCCTGAAAATCTTCTAGGCATGTATGAGCTAAATCTATGCCAGGAGGTGATGGAACATCCCTTAGTGGTGGAGGAACAATATTGTATCCCATACCAGACTTAACTTTACTAGTAATTTGAGCATTCCAAATTTTATCAATTGACTTAGACTGATAATAACAGGTGTCAACAGTTAAATTGACATTCTCATTTATCTTTTTAAGTTTTTCAAACTCTTCTTTTAATGCCTCATTCACTGCTGTCTTATGATCTAACTCTCTTCTAAGAATAATCATATCATCATTATATTTTGACTCATTTTCTCTATAATGCTCTAGTTGTTTTTCTAAAACAGATATGCCTCTTCTAAGATTTGTCACAACATAATTAGCAGCAAACAACTCTATTCTTTGGTTGTCAAATAATTCATTAAGCCTTTCACATTCTCTAGAAGCCCTACATGTTTTAGAACAACTTTCAAAGTTTTGTACCTCAGAGTCAGAGAAAGCCATGAGAGCATGTTCTGTAGACACAAGAGCAGCATCTGAAGGTTGTTCCTCTTGTCCATCAGCCATGAAACTCCAATCATAGCTCACACCATCAATTGCCAGCATTGCCTTTGGTTCTTCCGCAATTGGTTCTTTCTTTTGCTTGTACCAAGTAGACTTGTTGTCCTGCTTCTTTGGTCTTCTGCATTCTCTAGCAAAATGCCCCAACTTGTGACAGTTGAAACACTCTACTTTCTTTTTATCGAACCCTGCAGTTTCACCACCATTGATGTGAATTGGCTTGCCAGTCTTCTTGTAGAATTTCCTAGCCCTCATGCTAAG
Organism: Chrysanthemum seticuspe; assembly: GCA_019973895.1. Classification (NCBI taxonomy): domain Eukaryota; kingdom Viridiplantae; phylum Streptophyta; class Magnoliopsida; order Asterales; family Asteraceae; genus Chrysanthemum; species Chrysanthemum seticuspe. The sequence continues at coordinate 181,864,046 of BPTQ01000009.1, forward strand.
GAGAGTTATTTGCCATTTTATGTCCATCTCCTCCAAGTCGTCTTCATCAATTTGCTCTATGTCTTCATGAGTTAATATAGAGCCATTAACTTGAGTGGAGATAAAAGCATAAAAGGTAGGATCTCCAATACCAGCAACCTTCTTCTTTGAACCTGCAGTGGTAACAGTAGCATTACCAGTGGAAACAGTAGAACCAGCAGTGGCAAAATCATCATCATAGTCATCTTCAGAATCATCACAGTCAACAGAGGTTGACAACAATGCCAAGCTGCTAGAGCTTGTACCAAGTTTCCCTGCCTTTTTCAATCTTTGTTCAATGAGTTTGAAGTTGTTGTAAAGATCATTGAGCTTCATAGTTTCAATATCTGGTTTATATTCCCAGACTGTAACATTTGTATGAAACTCAGAAGGCAAACTTCTTAGAAACTTCAAATTGAGGTCTTCCTTTTCTACCTCAATGCCAAACACAGTCAGTTGTGTGACAATCTTCTGGAGTTTGGTGAAGATGCTGTCAAGTGAGTCATTGCTTGAAGCAGATAAGTTTTCATAACTTTGCTTCAACAATGCCTTTTAAGTCTTCTTTGTAGCATCATTGCCACCAAACACTGATCAAATCTCTTCAAAAAGTTCTATTGCTGTTGTGTATTTACTGAAAGCAATGATCGGGTCTTTAGGAAGAGTCATTAGTAACAAACTTCTGGCCTTCAGGTCATTCTTCTTCTTTGCTCTTTCATCATTAGTCTCAGGTACAGAAACTGTTACAACTTCTGTGTCACCAACTTTCTCAGTCTTCTTCACAGACTTGAAGGAATCACCAGTTAAGATGATTTCCCATAAAGCATAGTCTTGTATGAGAAAGTATTGCTCAATCATTATCCTCCACATCTCAAACTCATTAAGTTTGAGCTTAGGAAGCCTTGGAGCAGAGTTGGACTGGTTGTTTTCCATCTCCATTGATTTGAGTGAGTTGGTTAAGCTTATTCCTTGGATCTTCTAAATCAAAGTATCAAAACCTTCGCTCTGATACCACTTGATGGATCTAAACACACACCTTGTGTTAGTGATACTTTGAGTTATATTAATAAGCACGCGGAATATACTTAGTAATACTTAGAAGATAGATTATATAATGTAATGTAAGTGAGAACAGTTTAACACAAAGCTCCAATATTATTAAGAATAATACAAGTGATCTTGCTTATCACTAGGGTTACACCTTGAAGCTTATGTGAGTTTTTCGTACTCTAAATAATGACCTAGGATCTCCTTTTATAGCACACGGAGTCCTTTACAAGATAAGTATAATGATAACAATATAGAATATACACAAGATATTTTCTATACTTATCAATATACGGATACATAACAATTATCCTAATAGCAGTGGTAATAATCAACTGGCAGTGGTAATGAGTTTCCACTGCTAGTGTAATCTTTAGCAGTGTCTTCCACAAGCGTATCAGTGGTAACTGTTAACTTTATTCCCAACACATTTGTATATTGCACAAAAATTAATTGTAAAAACAAATCAATAACATCACGTAAGAAATAGTATAGCTTTTTGTACATGTAACTAAAGTACTTAATAAGTTTTTTTTATGTATGTCTAAATAGAAATATCATGTATACTAAAAGCAATACTATTTGACAATATGTACTACTCTGCACTTAGTAATGTCATATACTAAATAGAGCTATTATGTCATATACTAACAACGCATGCACTTAGTCATGTTATATACTAAATAGAGCTATCCACCTTTCTAGCTTCGTTCATATGATACGCATTTGTGTGTCAATTACCATGAATTATGAACATAATTTCGCCTATTTTCAAGCAATCAAAGAGTACACTCCATAGATTTCAAATATGAAAAAAAAAGAAAGAAAGATCAAGATGTTGCATCTCTCCTAACCTACAGGATATAAGAAACACAATATAAGAAACTCAATGCTAATATAATGTACTTTAATTCATAGTATTATACCATCAAAGTTATACGTAGATACATGCCAGTGAGACTCCTAACAAAAAATCCACTTGTTTAACACAAAAACATTTGTACATAGAGAATGAATCTAAAAGAATATAGACCCTTTTTTCATCAAGTCTTTCCCACTTCTTGCATCTTCTTCAAGTTTATTCAGATTTCAGCATATGCGAGTAGTTATAAGTTGAAGAAATCCAATGCTTTCCTTGGTAAATCAAAAGTATCATGATAAATCAAGAGTTATCATACTTTTTGAATATTGACAAATGTTATATGCATATAATGAGAATCCTCCTTCCAAACATACAACACAAATGTCGTGAATAAAGAAAAATGGCAACATTGGCCTAATTCTTGTAAACAATGTGGGTTATTTTTCATTTGAAACGGGTCAAAGTAAAATTATAAATATTTAGAAAAATGGAAATGGTTGAAACCAACCTTAAGTGTCTTCTTAGTGTAACAACCTTCTTGCTAAGAAATTTTAACATTATATATTGGCATGCAAATTCTTTTTCTATGAAACTGTGTACGAATAACATAAAGAAACCCTTTCTAACATATAAATTTTCATTTCTTCATCATGTCATTTTTCCAACCAATTGTTGTGATTCATCTATGATGAGTTTAGATGGCAGAAAAAGATTATAATTTTATATTAATCCTGCAAGGGTTGTGAGTGAATGAAAGCTCACTTGCTAAAAATAGTACAACAATCAAATTTTACCAATTGGCATACTTTTCTTGTTACCAGGCCCTCATAGTTTACAAAGTAAGATAATAGTTGGAATATATACCATGCTTTTGCCATGAATTGTTAAGATCCTCTTTCATTTGTGCGCATTGTGGTCTTGCTCCTCCTCCTAATACACAGAAATTATACACTCTTTTACCTGAAGTATAGCAAAATAAATTCTTGTAAACCATAGCAAGGTTAATTGAAGTATATATATGTTCGCATTGACAAAGACCACGACTGTAAGGAATTTTTTCATAGTAAAAAGCCCTTCTAATATCAACAGCAACCGAAAAAAGTATGTGTTATCCCTTCCGAGTTAAGAGAATAGAAATTAACACTTACATTATATCTACACATAAGCTGCTTAATAAACATGAACTATACACTTTCTCTTTAGTTTCTCTTGAAAACAACTTTATCTCAAAAGCATGGTATATAGTCTTAGAATACCCCCATCTGTCCAGCCTAACAATAGAAGCTTATATAGACTCTTATATAGACTATATTCCACTCATCCAAACACCCTCTTAAAGATCCACGTTCATGATTCAACTTCAAAATTAATATGAATACAACGCAATCTCAAGGTAAAAAACACATATACATTAAAGACGAACAGATGATGGGCAGCAGTCACAGAATGTGAAACCGTTGGGATAAAGAGGATAACTTAGTACCTGCTGATGAGAAGGAATCTCATACTTCATATTGCAGCTAATAAATGAGAGGATAACTTATTACCATTGATAGAACTTGTTGAGACCTTTAAAGATGCTCCAGTAAAGTCGGAATAGCTAAGTTAGAATAGCACCCGATGCTCCTATCATGATTTATTCTCATTAACAAGAGATAAACTAAAAAAGGTTGCAGTTGCATCATGAAATGACCCATATCCTGTTTGCTAATTAAGTTGGCTGCTCAACATTAAGATTAATACACCATGCATTCAAACTTCTTAACACTTACTTGAGTGTTAAAGTGCTTTTTTTTAGTTTCTGTTGAGTGTTTGAGCATGTTGCGCTCCCGCAATCAGTCCATCTTTGTATGTATGATCTTTCATAAGTCTTCAATTAATGACCAGGTGAAAAAAATAAGAATTAAAACACTAAAAAATAATGAAACAACTGATTTTATGTTTTTAACTAAATCTCTATTATCTACCTGTCCTGTAGTCAAAGAAGATGTGGATTTGCTCTAGATTTTAAATTACCAAATAGAAGAAGTATAATCATCATATATAATTCATTCCTCATATTATTAGCAACCAAGTCAAATCATTCATGCTACTTTAGAAATATCACTAAAATAACCCATTGATATTTAAATAATAGCCAATTTCATATATTGTGGCATTGTGCATAAAAATTATACATATCTAACATAAAAACGTCTTTCAATAATGTTAAATTATCATAAAAGGGTTAGGTTTAATGCTTGGTGAATCTTTCAATAATCTCAAAGTAGTCAGGGATGTTCTTGCGGCATCAACCAAGGTCCTTAATTGTGACAAGAATGTCTGCACATGCCGCAAGTGAGAAAGCCATGGCCATTTTGTGATCATCATACGTGTTGATTTCCATTACATTTAATTTCTCTGGTGGGATGCAGAGAACTCTTCGGTTGCTCTTAACTAAAATGTTCCAAGGACGCAAGAGTCTTTAAACAATATAACAGTAAATGGTAGATGGTGAATTTTAAGGGAATGTGGTTATAAAGACGTGTACCTTTCTTAACTCTGTAAATTGCAATCATTTTATTGATTTAATTTCCTCTCCAACTAGCGACTGCCAAACCAGCCCAAACATAAGACAAATGCAAATGTAACTATTTAAATTATATTTGTTCGCTAATCCATTTTATGTATGTATTGAGCTCCATAGAATACAAATAGAATAGTTCATTGATAACCAAACTCAGCTCCCCTACAACATTGAGGATTCACTTAATTTAGGTCGTGTTAGATCCCAAACAGCCAAGGTTAATAAACTTGTCTACAAGGGTAATGACTCAAATAGACTCCTGTCCAAAATCTATTGAATAATTATAATCTTTTAAGTAGTTCTATTAAAAAAAATATTTAGTATTGGAATAAAACATTTAGTTAGATAGAAGTTTAAAAGGGCGTCGTACCTGATCTATGGCAATACACAATTTTTTCCCTGTGTTAGTCACTCAGTCTTGACCATCACTTGACATAAGGCATCAACATCGTTTGGTTCAACAAAACCAGTAAGAATTGCAGGGGATGCATCATAGATACGGGCTTTCTTTTCAATTTGCACCAACCTGCCCCTGAAAGTTAATTACACCTACGATATCGGTACACTTATTCACATTCCATAACTTATGGTAGCTGTAGAAACACAAGAGTAAACACAACTAGTATCCGCCTTAAACACGTCTTTCAACCACGGTCATGACAAATTCTCCAAGCTTCCTTTCGCAAGAGAAGCGAAATCGGTGTACCCTACGACATGATTATACATACTAAAATAGCCCTAACGTACCTTGATTGAAGGTGAGTTAAGATCGAGCCTTAAAGTTGGGTCTAAAACAAGCCTGATCATAAGCCACAGGTAGTAGCCCGAGTTCAGTATTACCCACCATTGCAAATCCGCACATGTAAATTCCCACATAAGCTCATATTGGCTATTTCATCAACTTACCCACCCTACTATGCTTGGATTAACAAATTCTACAAAAAATTAGTTTTAGGTAATCAGTGTCATAGGAACTACACAAACACTTTACTGTATCAAAAACTAATAATAACTATTAATATATGATTACCAATTATTATTAAAACCAATAAAATCATCAAACTTACTTATATTGAACAATCAAATCACAAAACCAATTAATATATATTGAAAAAAAGTAAAAACCCAAATACAAAATCGAATCAATGATTCCCAAAAAAATAAAAATAAATAAATAAATAAATTAAATAAATTAAAATAAATAAATTATACCTTGTATCAAATCGTTTTATACTTTTCTATCATAACAAAAAATAATCCATAATTTTGTTATGAATTAAAAGGTATTAATCGATGTGTAGGTTTTTTGATGTTGTTGTTGTGTGCATTGGGAGTAACACTGTTTAAGATGATCTTTTTTTTTACACCCAAAACTATGGATTATTGAATTTTCGGTGCTTGTGTATTTTTAGGTATTTGTTTTAAAAAAAATGAATTTTTATAGCTTTTACCAAATAAGGAAATATTTATGCTTTTTAATTGAACATACTTTAAAAAATTAATTATAATTTAAATTTTTTTACCAAATAAGGTATGATTTGAGTTTTTTGAAATGAAAATTTCCCACTTGGGGTTTTGTTTTATTATATAAAAGATTATTCATCTTCCAATTTAAGGATTTTTCAAAACTAATATAGCTTATTTGTATTTTGCAGGTCGTGATTACGCACGTAGCACAAGAACAAGGTTTTGCTTATAAATTGATTATAACACTGAACGTGAGAACACAAAATGTTGTCAACAATGTTTGTAATCACGGTTTTGCTTCAATTTCAATCAAATTTCAAAGTTTTTGATGCATTTTAGTTTGATTACAAACACATGATACTTTATAAGCGATTGATATTATAATTGCTAATTGTTTTGGTCTATTTTTTGTAGATTGAAGATGATAGATGCAAAATTCTAAAAAATATCCGCTTAAGTTGCTACATATCTACATTCTCAACATGCTAAAACTAAGAACAACTTGGCGATTTTTTTTTGCAAGTTACATAGTGTTACATACTGGATGGTTGCTATAAGCATATTCCAATGTTTTTTTGCAAGTTATGACGAGGATGCCACCTGGTGATGAATGTGGATTTTGGTCTTCGTCAATCAAACTAGTTACTTAATTAATACTTCTTGTTTGTTTACGATGACTATCTGGATTTTTTATAATTATATCATCCGTATAGCTTTTTGCACAATCTTGTGTGCTACAAGGAACAAAGAGAATGGGCTTTATTTATATTTATAAAGTTAAAGGGTCAAACGTAAGGTTATCTATCAATTAAATTTTTAATTCACATTTGTTCGATGCATTTTTCCCTATCATATCAGCCTCGCTACATAATTTAATTTTGATGTTTGTGAAGACTTTCCTGTCATATCAGTCTTATGATTGATGTTGCAAAGATAAAAGTGATTTATTTGAAAATTGTATTTTTATTTTGTTCATGACTATGATATTTTAACTTTGACGTCTATGTTATCATTTATCGTTATTTGTTTGTAAGATTTAGCAGTATAATTTGAGCCAAACTTTGTTGGGGCATTAGAGTGTCTTGGCTCCACCAAAATTCTTATTTTTAAAATTTCTGTAACTCATCATTAGAAACATATGTATAGTATGTATTACATTTTACTTGGTAAATACAATAAGCATAATAGGTTACATGTATTCGATAATTCACCAAATAATGTTTGACATAAACTTCAGAACATCAATATGGTTTATAATCTTGCATTATGTTTCACGTAATCTGATAAGTTTTGCCCTCGCATTCTTAAGTTTGTAATTATGTCACTGACGACATGCTTGATTTATTTTAGTTCAAATTCACTCAAGTGACTAATTGTGTGTTTATAATAGAAAATAATCAATGTCGTTAATGAGTCATTCACCATTAGTTTAGGCAAATATATAACCAAGTAACCAATATATATATAAATGAAGACGCTTTATATTTTGGGTCATAGTATTCATCATGCATGCTAAATGAAGACCCGTTGATATTGGGTCATAATTTTCTTCTATACATTGGCAATGATTTATACATACATGTGTTTGGCAATGATTTATAGATATCATGCAAATTTAAGTTAGGCAATGATTTAATGAAAATGCATGTAAGTATCTCACTTTAAGTTAGGAAATTATTTATACATATCATGCAAAACTTCTTATGTAAGATTAATATTCACACTGATTTGGTTGTTTGTTACAAAACTTCAGTGTTTTTCTTTAATTACATCACAAAGTTTGCTATTTAAGTTGAAATAATGTCTATGTATGCATGGTGTGAACTTTTACAATTTTCGGTTTACAATTTTAACATGTGATGATATTTATAGATATCATGCAAATTTAAGTTAGGCAATGATTTAATGAAAATGCATGTAAGTATCTCACTTTAAGTTAGGAAATTATTTATACATATCATGCAAAACTTCTTATGTAAGATTAATATTCACATTGATTTGGTTGTTTGTTACAAAACTTCAGTGTTTTTCTTTAATTACATCACAAAGTTTGCTATTTAAGTTGAAATAATGTCTATGTATGCATGGTGTGAACTTTTACAATTTTCGGTTTACAATTTTAACATGTGATGATATAATGGTTGTATTCAAAATTCAAATGCTTAAGGCTAGGCTTACAGGCGACCGACCACATCAACTTTCTCTCTCTGGCGATCTACAAGTGACCATTTGCCACAGCAGTGGCGACCTTCAACTTTTTTTCTTTTTTTTTTCAAATTTTTTTAACATCAAAATTAAATCTCATTAATAATACAAACCATTACATAATAATTAAAATAAAATTAAAAACACTATAATAAAAACAAACTTCAAGGGCTTAAAATGTTACTTAATGTACCTTATTAATTACAAACGTAACTTATTAGTTATTTAAAATAAAAATAACAATGAAATCAAACTACGAGGGTATAAATTGTAAATTAATTATTTATAAAAATAAAATAAAAAATATTGACTTTGGTGGCATTTGGTCTTCTAGTTCGCATTGTGTACCTGCAAATCCAATACACATATTTCTTTCTTTCACGAATTAAAAAAACAATAGTGGAAGATTTTGTCCTAATGTGTGTCTTCTAACCGATCGCCCAGACAATAAAAAAAAAAAAAAAAAAAAAAAAAAAAAAAACTGACTGACTTACGACCGATAGCCCACATCAAGCTCGATCGACACACGAGTCGATCGACCAACTCACGATCGATACTTTTTTCCATTGCTGCACCCAGCCTAATAGCATGGCGTGAACGTGAAATTAAGATAACTGAGACAGTCCCTTAAAATTTTGTCATTTAATAAATATGCATGTGAATGTGAATAAAATAAATTATTAATATGTTTCCTATAAAAAACACAATTCTCTGTTCGCCTTAACTTTGCGATGACTATCAATAAAGCTCAGGGCCAAAAATTCCAAATGTGGGTGTCTATTTGCCCGACTCTTTTTTCTCGCATGGCCAGCTTTATGTTGCTTTGTCTAGAGGATATCACGTAGAACTACAAAGGTATTAGTGAAACATGTTAAAGAGTTCGGCAAGGAGGAGTCTACACCTCAAATGTTGTCTACCAATAAGTTTTACGCGATCAGTAACGTGCATTGTTAGTTAGTATCTCATAATCAATGTAATGTTTTCTTTTTCAGTCTCACTAAATATTTTTATATGTCATTTGATACATGTTAATAATTTTTGCTAGAGTTGAATTATCACATGTTACAATCGTTTGCAATTACATTTTGATATTTTCACGTTCTATTTTAAATGGTATGCGAAACACTTAACACAGCATTGCATATCGCTAATTGTATGCCGCTAGGAACCGCCGCCGCTAGGCGGGTACTCGCCTAGTATAGTAGTATATGTTTTTTGTGCGACGAAATTTTTTGTACTTATTTATTTTGTCTATCAGTACACACACACACATAAATATATATATAAAAACCTTCTCAATGGAACCGGAGCCTATATAGAATCCGGATCGATTGAGAACGTTTTTATTTCGAGAAGATTGAGAAGGTTTTCAAAAACGAAATATTTTTAACTTTGATTCATGTTTTTCAAGCGTAAAACTCATTTTAATGTGATTAAAATTCAAAATGTGTAAATTTTTTTTGAATCAATGTTAAAAATCTCTCGATTTTGAAATATATGTAGAATACTGAATCATCTGTACAAATTTAATGAATCATCATCATAACTCGATTTTAGCAATGATTTGTGAATCAAATTTGTGATTTATAGATTCGATTCACCATAAAATGATGTTTACTTGTGAATCAAATAAAAAACATGAATCAATTTGCTCAAACGAAGATTTCTCAATCTTCTCAAAATAAAAACCTTCTCAATGGAACCGGAGCCTATATATATATTTATCTATAACATATATATATATCAGGATGTGTATGATGTCATTATTCACACTTAATGCCACGTAATGCCACCTCAATGCCACGTTTTTCCACGTAATGCCACGTAAGCATATTATGCCATGTCATCAATGTATGCCACATAAGCAATTCAGAATTAATTTGTTCAAAAATGACAGCGAAGGGGTTCGAACTTGGGATGTTGGGTAACATTAACAAGCATGATAACCAATAAGCCAACACATTTTTTGATTATATCTTGCAATTCTAAATCTATAAACCTTTGCAAACCATGAGATCAATATTAAATCCCTAAATTTAGCTAACCCTAATAAACATACATAAAACAAATCCTGATTCTCCAAACCCTAATTTTATCTTTTTGTCAGTCTTTTTTCTCTCAATTTTCTCATGCTAATCTTCTTTTTGTGTGTTCAGGTTTGAGAAACTTACGTGATTCCTCTTTGTTCCTATATCTATAATCATACCAGGTTCGTATATGCCACTAATCATATAATAAATTAGGTATATGCCACTGTTTATGATATACCAGGTTCCTATATCTATCCTCAGTTTTGATTTACCAGGTTCGTATGATTTTTAGTTATTGAATCACATGATCATGTTTGTGTGATAAATATATCCTAATTTGATTTCTTCTTAAGAAAAGAAAAGTATTTTACAAAGTTTTGTAAACATTAAGCCCTTTTCAGTTTAGTGAAGACAAATGGTTGTTGGATGTTGTCTTCATTGTTTTATTTCTTTGTTTTTTGTAAACAGAAAACGTTATAATAATATTTCCAACTATTAGTCAGAAACGATTACCAAGTGTAGATCAATTATGAACCCATGTCTAACTTTTATTTGTATTATGGTTTTCTTTCCTGGATGGCATGACTGAATTTTGGACCTTTACCCTTTCCGGTGGCAATGTTGGTTTGATGCTGTTATACATTTTGCTGGATTAAAGGCAGTTGGTGAAAGTATGCATAAGCCCTTGATGTATTTCGACAACAATATCATTGGGACTATAACTCTCTTGGAGGTTATGGCCGCCTATGGATGCAAAAAGGTATCCCGTTTATTCTTACTTTTACATTGTCCACATTATTTAGTTTACGTAATTCTGTTGCACAATTTACCTTCACTTTTTCAGTGCATTCAAACTACACATCTATGCTAAAATTAGGTATAAATTGGCGTCACAATTGCATCTTAACTTCTTGTGACACCACAAGTGTTCTATGTGTTATTTTAAAGCAACTTTCTATTGAGACATGGTTGTATGTTTTAAACATTTCAGCTTGTATTTTAATCATCGGCTACTGTTTATGGTTGGCCGAAGGAGGTACCATGCACTGAAGAGTTTCCTTTGTCTGCAGCTAACCCATACTGTAACACCCCGAAAATACGGCCAGCGGAAGCATACGAACCATTTGGGTGCTACATTCATGATATAGCAACATAAGGTACAAAGAATGGTTTTTATTCCATTCGTTTAGATTAAAATTCATTATTTGAAAACATTAAGTTTACATTAATTAAAGTAGTGCAGAAATATGCCCAAAAGATGTTTAAAGTGGTCCCGAATATTCATCAGAGTCACCTATGACCATGCCCCTTGCCAAGCGTCTTCCAATAGTGAGCTATCGTCTTAAACCTACGAACACATGCTAAAAAGGTCAGCTTACGCTGGTGAGTTCATAGAGTTTAGTTACAAAATGTAGAAGTGGACCTGATAGAGTTTAATTGCTATGTGCGACTAAGGCAGATCTATCATACGCATTCCAATCAACAATCAATCCAATCAATAATCAATCCAATCAATAATTCACAACACATTTGAGATCTCGGCAGGGCCCCAAGTGACTCTAGCCAGCGCAGTCGTAGCAAGGCCTAGAACACAAGCTACCCTGGTCTAGGTCGGTCTATTCTTAGCTAGGCATCGCGCTATAGCATAGGAATGCTACCCTATCTTAAGTCAAAAATTGTCGCACGTCTAACCTTTCCTAGTCAACGCATTAGCAATTTAAAAGAGTAGTGACAAGTCCAAGACATAGTTTGCATTCTCATAAACACATAAGATATCAATCACCAATTCAAATATACCAAACAACAGTCATTCCCAAATAATATTCACATATCTAGTTATGGTTCGTTAAAAGCATCATTATTCTCCCCCAAAATAGTTATGAAAACTTTTGAAAAGAGGGGCTATGAAACTCACCTTAGCCACAACAATGCACTATTCACTATTGACACAACTGGCATCTAAAGCTAATCTCCACATCCAGAAGAAGGTTCGCAACCTAATGTGTATACGATTATCTCAAAATACAGCTCATATGATAAAGAAGTCGATAAAAGTAATGTGTCGTAGTTTTCGTGGATTATTCATGTCGTTACTTTCGAAAGTCCATTATCGTTCCCACAAGTTTATAATTAATATCTCAAAATTTTAGTTTTAACGTTTCGTGTGGTGGTAAGAAACATAGTCACGACATACAACTCACGCAAAAGAGTCAAAGACTAGGAAATGACGACAACTACTCATGACCCACAAATAGGTTAACTTTCGATAATTTCCCCATAATCCCAGATGTACATGTTTATCATAAAAGATAAGTTTTCATATCGTTTAATTGATAAAGGTTTCACATTCGTTATTCGAAATTTTACAGGTTCAAATTAAAGTACTTCATATAAGGTATACTAAGTAGTATATTATAAATGACGCGTTCACTTATTCAACATTTTCAAAACATTACGTCCTTATCATACCGTCTTCTCAAAATAACATTTCCCAACAAGTTTATAAAAGTTAACTTGTAATTATAAAACACGAGTTATTATCGTAGTTCATAAAGGGTTTATAATAAATAAAACCATATTGAGTCCAATATATTATATCCGTTTCAAATCTAAAAATGTCCAATTTATCCGATATCCAATAATGATGATTCATTAATCAAATATATATCCTATAGTTAAATCAAATTCGATATAACTCATTGTTAACCCATAATTCACGCATAGTATGTCCGATAAATTTCAAGTTATCGAAATCCAATTCACAATTCCAATACAATTTACCGAAGCTTATCAAGTCTTAATTGTTTAATAAAACTTTCCAATTGTTTACAAGTAACAAGTAAACCGCATAAATCCGTTAGCAAAATCCGATAAATATATCAATGTTGGTTATATTAATGTTATCTATTCTTTTATTGTCTATACCATTTACTAGTTTCGATATTTCATGTTAATAAATATTTACGACTTGTACACAATTATCTAGTTTAATTCGAATATTAACCGTAATCCCATATCGACTTGTATTATGACTACCTTACATATTTAGACAAACATCCGGGTCAACCCGCAACCAATGACAATTACAAGTCAATCAATCAATCAACTATCGTATTTCCAAACAAACCATACAAATTAGTTTCTGTGATTGTTTTTTGAAATCTTGATAAGCACTAAATAAGCAATGACCATAAAAAAAACTGCAACAGTTAAAAGGAAAGAAAGGAATGTTTTTTCATTGATAAAAAAAAACTCGTTACAATGGAATTTAAAGACAGAAAACTAATTCTAAAACTAAGTGAAAGGGTGCCTTCTTGGCTTACAAAAGCTTCCTATTTATACTAAAACTAAGGTCTTCAACTCTTTAAATCTTGTGTTTCTCCTGTGAGATAAAAAACAGCCAAAGCTCCACATGTGCTTTCTTCATCCAATCTTGGCCATCCAATAGAGTTAGGTACCAATTTAGAATTCATCTAAGCCATCCACTGTGGCTTTTTATGCCAAGGATTGCCAACTGGGCAACCATGGAAAGGGAAGATTAGGTTGAGTGGGTTTGGGAATTGTGATGTTTCTGGGTAAAAGCTTGGGCTTCTGGGTATTGTGAAGTGGAGGGAACAAGGGCACAGGTAAAACGTTTTTTATATTTTTTTTTCTTCTTGTGCTCTGTGTGTTTTTGGGCGGGAAGACAGGGAGAAGAAGGGGCAGTGTTAATGTTTTAGGGTTGGGGTGAGACCGGGTAAAGGATTGGGTAAAACGGGTGTTGGGTTGGGCCTGGATTTTAGTTATCTTTGGGTTTTGGATAATAATGGACTTAGGATAATAGTTGGATCCAATGTGTAGCTTAGGGGTATAAATTGCCAAATATGATTTTTGAGGGACCATTCATGTGCATTATAAAAATGTTTTTCCAAGGGCCAATCTTGACAATCTCTGATAGTGTAAGGACTGAATCCGCCAAATTGTGAAACTCAAAGGACTAACTTGTAATTTTCCAAAATTTATCAAAAGGACCAAATTTGACAATTCAGAATTACCAAAGGACTAAAAATGTTAATTTTCCAATTTAAAATGTCCAGGGGTAAATTCTGTCAATCTTTGAAATTACAGGGACTGAAGTTGCCATTTTTTGAAAGTTGGGGGACTGAACTGCCAATTATGCAAACTTAGCTCATTTTTCATCTGATTTTAAATATTTTGCATCTGAAACATATAAAATGCGATTTTGGAATATTTTCAGTATTTTGATGCATTTCTGAGCATTTTTAAGTGTTTTGCAGTTCCGATTTGACCAAAAATGATGAGTGAATAAGCACTCATCATTTTTACAAATTTATATTAACACCATTAAGGTTTAACCAAATGTGAGTAAGATGATTAATAATCAATTTTAGCGCTACCCCGTGACCATCACACGTTCTGACCCGAGAGGAATAATTTACCAAACTCAAGATACAAAATAACAAACAGCCCACTGAGTCAACCCGACACAGTGATTCGACTCGTACAACATATCAACCAAGAACACAATATACCAACCATATATTTGATCCGCTTACTGTCGGATCTGACCGACTCGTACGAGACCCAAACGGGTCTGACCCGATCCATTTACCCATCCAGAAACTAACATCAAACACCTTGTCACTCACTATACCACACGAATTTGTTTCTTATCACACGTTAACATTTTTAATCCATTTTATCATCACAAAAAGAGTCGAATACATATATGCATAACCATTTTACTTATAGTTTTATCCACGAAAACACAACGAAATGAATAACAATAAACTTAATCGGTCAAAACAGAAATTAAACAATATTAAACGGGTTTCATATTTTTATCGTGAGAGAAAGAGGTAGACGAGAGAAAGAAAAGAGATGAGGAAGAGAGAGAGAGAGCGACGGAGGAGTGGCGGTGACCATCGTGGCTGTGATGGCCGTGACCACAGCGGCGGCGACGGCGTGTCACCAACGTTCTATCAACCTCAAAACGAGCCCTAACCAAACTTACTACTCCTTATTTAATTGATACTTCGAAACCCTAATCATTCGAATCTATTTTTCAAGATTTAGAGCGCGTGTAAGAGATTGAGGGTGTGTGTTGTACGAAAATGGAACCACAAGGTCCTGATCTACAAAATGGGATAGGTGGTGTAGTTAGGGGAGGTGGTTGGAAGTTGGCCGGAAAAATTGACGGCGCCAGAACCCTAGGTGGGTGGCCGGATTTTTAGAGAGAGAAGGGGAGAGAGTATTGTTTGTGTGTGTTTTTTAGTGAGAGAAATAAATTGGTGAAAATGGGAGAAGTGTGAGAGAGTGGGAAATCGGCACTTACGACCATAGAGGATCTCTTACGGTGCCTTTGAGGTACTAACGCGATATGTATGGTTATAGGAGAAGTTGGCCAATGGAAGGTGTCTGTCCCAATCATTTTCATACTCAATAGGCACGCGATGTGTTCTACTAATGTTTGAATGGTTTCTTTACTTCGGCCATCAGTCTGGAGATGATACACTGTAAGCATATCTAGATTTGTTCTCTCGGCTCTAGGAAGTGATAGGCGAAACGTGGGTGTGTGGCTATTGCCACGACCCAAAAAGGATAGCAATCAACATTTCCTAAAGCACACGGTTTTCTTTTACGTAAGAAGAATTCTATTTGTTAAACTCATGCTTCCAGATCGCACTTCCTTCTTAAAGAGGATCGGAAGAAGTCAAAGGTTGAGAGAGAAGAATCAGGTGTGTACTAATATAATGAATCTCGGATAGAGAAAACGGACCAAGGGAAATTCCCCTTTTCAATTGGAGTTCCATAGTGGAAAGAAGGTAAGGAGCTAGAGTTCTAAAGTGAGGACTAGCTCTTAGGAGCGAAGCCACTCTACCAGATGGAGAGGAATGAGTGCTCACTCACCTCCTTAAAAGAAGATAGAGGGATTCTCTATTACTGCTATAACTATGGGAGAGAGACGAGCAAGGTCGTCCATACTTTCCATTTTGCTGAATAGCGAGAGGTGAACAGGTTAGGTAGAACTACCAACAACTACTCAGGTAAAGGCGCGGGATCTATCTCTAAGGTTTTGTCTACAGCGTAGCTGGTCAATCGGTAAGAGGGTCGAAAGGATAGCAGGTGTTTCTCGAAGGACAAGAGAAAGATTAGGTGGTTGTCCCAAGGAACGCGGTTCAAGTTACTTGATGAGTGTCTAAATACTCATCATTTTCATACTGTTTAGAATGCCAAAAACATCTGAAAACACTCAGAAATGCAGCAAAATGATAAAAATATCACAAACAAGTGTTTTATGTGTTTAAAATGCAAAAATACCAAAATCAGATGAAAAACGTATCAAGTTTGCATAATTGGCAATTTTAGTCCCCCAAGTTACAAAAGTTGTCAAAAACAGTCCCTGGAAATTCAAAAACTTGTAAAATGTCATTTAAGGTCCATAGGATTCAAAAGTTGTCAAAATAAACCCTTTAAAGTTTAAAAATCAAAAAATGACAACTTTAGTCCCTCAAGTTTGGAAAATGTCAAATATAGTCCTTGGTTAATTTAAAAAATGAAAATTATCAAAAATAAACCTTGTACTATTAATAAATGACAAGAATGGTCCTTATGATAAACTTTGGAGAAATTACATTTTTGGTCCCTCTAGTTTCAAGTTTGGCAGATTTAGTCCCTGGAAGGGTAAAAATGGAAATTATCAATTGAGGTCCTTTGACTAATGAAACTTGGCAAGATTAAACCTTGTGATAACTTTGTAAAATGTTACAGTTTCAGTCCTTTAAGTTTGGCCAAATTACATAATGGACCCTTGGTTATTAATAATCCCAAAGCCCAAATCCAATAAACATAACCCGGCCCAACATTTTAAAAACAAAAATACCGCCCACTGTTACTCCTTCTCCCCCATGCCTGCATTCCAAAACCACCTGGTTTCCACCTCTCCCAACCTTTCCACCTCACCTAACTTATCCCCCCAGCTGTATACCATGTCCCCTCCACCTCCATATCCTTCCAAGAAGCTTTAATTAAAGAAAACCTGCCCTAGACTTTTTTGGCGCCAAAAGCAAAATCAAAGGCTGAGATAAGTTTCAGAGATCCAATGGTGGTGGGATCAACTCAGAGGCATGTGGGGAGTTCAAAAAGGCTATAAAGAAGAAGAAAGAAGCAAGAAAAGAAAGACATGTAGAATAGTTTTAGTTTTTCATATCGTAGGTAGTGTAAATTAGTTTCCAGTGTATTTCAAAGCTTTCAAAGGTCTTGTAATCTTATTTCAGTGTATTTCAAACATCTTTCCAGTTTCAATTTCAGTTTTTATGTACGAATTTAGTATATGCAATTTTTATGTTAAAATCCTCATAATTTGCAAAAAGTTGTTAATGGTTGTTATTATTGCTTTTTAAGCTCATATAAGCTTTTGATAAAGCTTATAAGCTCTTAGAAACATTAAAGACCCAGTTTAGACTTAAAACTCAAAGGTACCAAAATACCAATAAAATAGCTTGAAAATAAAAAATCATGGGCATGATGATCAAGACAGTGTAGCAGAGCTGGAATTGGATTGTTCTTGGTTTAGAGCTTAATGGTAAGCATATAGGAGTGGTTATTTGATCTCAGTTTTCAGTTTTGTGTCTAAACTCATTTTGTAAGTCATCTCCTTAAAATTTGCATTTTTGGTTTATATGTTTCAAGCTTGTCAATTCTAGTTTAAATCTGTCTTAATATAGCTTATGAAAGTTAATTAATAGCTACCTTGGTCTAAAAACTTGTTTTAGTAGTAAACTCTTCAAAACAGTCTTCATAAAGGACTGTTTGGTTCTGCATATTAATCTGTGTTAGAAGGGATTTAAGTTGTTGCTTGTTGTTGACCTGTGTCACTTTAGTGTTTAATAGCACAGTTAAGTCATAAAAACCAGTGGTCAATTGTAAAAAAGTCAAAGCCATCTTAATTTCATTCTTGTTAGTTAACTGTTAGAATTTTTAAGTGCAAACCTCACCATAGTAGCTTAAAACTTGGTCTCTTAGCTTAAAATCATCTTAATATAGTTTAATATAACTTATTCAGTCCACAAGATTGATTATAAGTTCATAAAAGTCAAACTAGTCTATTTTTATAAAAAGTCAAATTTCTTATATGCAGTTTTTGAATAAAATGAATAATTTTGTGTAGGATTCAATATTAGGATTTAGCTTAAATCCTTTTGGGATATCAATATTTAACTGCTTAACTAAATTAGAAAAATATTAGTTTAACACCACTTAGCTTATAAAGTCCTTATTTAGTAGCTTCTTTTGACCCTTTCTCTGAAATGATGCCCTGTGCAGCCTGCATCACCACCACTTTGGTGGGTCCCACAGGCCACACCAGTGGACCCCACTGGTGGTTCTTGGTTCCTTACCACTCACCACCCAGCTGACTATCAATTTCAGCCAAGCTTTTGAGCTTAAGCTCTGTGGACCCCACTCTTAGATCAGCCCCAATGTTGTCCCATTTCTGAATAAAACTAGTTTTTGTTTTGCTTAATCTTTGGCTTAAACTGCTTTTCAGAAGTTTAGGATGGTTGGAATAGGTTAGTATTTAGTTATTATAGCATAACCTAGCTTCTGTGTTTGTTTGGTGCTTATTTTTGGACTTTAGCTTATTTTTAATTGCTTATTAATAAGCAGTTACACAGCAGCTTCTTATTCCAACACATAAGCATATGTTTTTATATTTTTTATAAACTTAGAATAATAGTTTAGCATTTTCCTGAATTTTTCAGATTTTTCCATCACTGTTTAGTATTTTTCTTTATTTTAACTAGTTTTTAATCCTTTTTAAATAGCTTTTAATACTAATAAATCAGAAAAAGCTTAAAAAAATATTTTTTTAATTTTCATAGATTAAGATAAATATAAAAGTCATAAAAAGTATTTTTTTCATAATTTTCTTGGTTTAAATAGTATTTTTTAGCATTTTAATTAGTTTTAAATAGTTTTAAATTAATAATAAATACATAAAAAGTGTAAAAAATATATTTTCAGTTTTAAAATAAGTTTTATCATATTTTAGATTTTTCTAAGTTATAATTTTATTTTTCTAGATTAATTTTGTATTTTCTTATATTTTAGTGCATTTTAAATACTTAATAAATAGTTTTTAATTAATAATAATTAAATAAATAGTTTTAAAAATATTTTTCTTTTTCTAATAATTTTCTTTTATTATTAGGATTGTAAAAATGTCATTTTCATATTTGTAGGCCTTTTATTTCTTAAAACTCACGTTTTATTTTGTACGTTTACGTAATTTTATTTAAACGTATGTTTTAGGTTTTAAACGTTCATCATTGTAAAAATAGTGATAGCGTTTATTTAATATATTTTAACTTTTTAATTTTCTTAATTTGCATTTAAGTCGCTGTAATTTGTAGATCTTTTCTTTAGGTAATTTTCCATCAATATCCTTACTGATCACTATCCTTTGTGATCATTCTATCATCTGAAGTTGTTTAACACCAATTCATCCTCCGTGGGACTTAACGACCCGGGAATTCATTGTATTCTCTGGACTTCATTGTATTTGTGTTTTAAGCAGTTTTAAGTCTATTACGGTTAGCCATTCACAAGTGGCTAGCTTGTGTGATTAGACTTGACTGGTTTAGCGCAGATCAAATTTTGGCGCCGCTGCCGGGGAGGCTGTAAGCGTGTTTTAAGCATTTTCAGACCCGTACTTGCACATATACCACCTTTTTGTAAACAGTTTATCAAAATCAAAAAGTTCATTAACACTTTTTCTAAAGTGTTAACAACGCCAAAAATATTTTCATTCTTTGTTTTTACAAAATATTTATCCAAAAATCCAAAAATATTCATCTTTACCCTCTTACCCTTTTTGATTCTTTATCCCTTTACCCTCTATCCATTTGATTCTAACTTCTTCTATTCTTATGGAATCTCTCGACTACGACGAAATCTGGAACGAAGTTGAAAAACTTCCTATTTTATCACAAATGTCAAGAATTCGTGTTGTTCGTGATGATCCATTGATTCTGCGTAGGGAAATGGAACGAGAAACCGGGGTGACAAAGGACCAGGTACTTCCCTCTGATAATGGAGGTGCTAAATACGTCCAACCTACGGTTATCCAAAGATCTAACCCCTCGATTGCTCCTAAGCCGTCTAAAATTGATCCTACACTTTCACGATTTACGGTTAAAAGCAAACATGCAGAATTTAAACCGGTGACTAGCAAGAATGACTTGCCTAATCTTCACGGTTCTCAAGAACCAGAACCGGAGTCCATAACGAAAGTAGTGGAAATTGCTAGCTCTCAGAGCACACCACTTGTCCCACCTCCGGATTTTTCAAAATGTTCTTCGAGTCTTAATAGTCATTCAGATCACCATGTTGGTTTTGTTGATTCTTTGAATGAACCGATTCCTTCTCATAACTCTCAAATAGAATCGTTTATTCCTTGTGTCGGTTGTGGTAAGCCTCTTTTTGGTTCACCATGTCGCCTGTGTATGTGTGTACAGTGTGGTAATGATATTCGGAACGGGAGTTGTTTGTTTTGTGGTTCGAGGAATTCATTTGATTATGATCCTAATCCGAACTCATTTAACGACCCCTCAAATTTTTCTAATTACCCACCACAGCCCGACTTATCTTCATATAATCAACAATACTGCTGTGAAGTCTAGAAGTCTAGGATTTCCGTTGAGCACAAAATCTCTACTGGACGAGAAGTCTAGGAAGTTCATAGTATGTTTCTGTTAGAAAGTGTTGATTGCTTCTAGCAATCAGTCGGTTGACTCATTGGTGTGCTTAATACTTAACGCAGAAGGGTTCAATATTCAACTCCAGAATCATAATTTCCAAAAGAGGTTCGACTATCAATCGATATCAATTCAACTCCTAAATACGAGTGAACGTTAACGGCTCTAAGTTGGTTCACTAAAGAATTTTGCATCGATGGAGTGTAGGGTACAACATCGATAGGACAGTGTAGGTAGTACGGCAATCAACGGTATGACGTAGCAGACTATTGTTGATAAAACAATGTCGAGGGTTCAACGTTGTTACAGCAACATTGACGAAATAATATCTACATGGTAACCTCGGTGAACAACTTCACCAAAACAAGTCGTTAGAATGCTATCGACAGGAATACCTCAATAGATGATAGGGTACAACCTTAACTAAGAGTTGTTGACGAAGCAACGTTGGCAAAACATTATCGGTTTAGGAAATATGAATAACATAGACTAGATAACGTCGTTTGAATCAACATCGAGTGAATGGTAACGTTTCGATAGATTTGACAACAATCACTTCGAGACGAGGCTCGGGGTAAAAGTATCAGTAACAGGGTTACCAACGAAGCGAGGCTAAATGACAACTCCAACAAGATTACTAGCCAAATGATGCGGAATGATAATTCCAACAAGATTACTAACGAAATGCGGCCAAATGATGATTCGGGGCCGAATGAGGGTTTTAACAAGGTTATCAGCCAAAAAGGGGTCGAATAATAATTCGAGGCCAAATGATGACTCGAAGTCAAATGATGAGTTACCAACTCGGAACGAGGTCTAAAATCAGAAAATCAACCATCCCAAAAATGAAATCAAACCAAAATCCAAAATAGTCAAGACCAAATCCAAAAATAGGGTTGAGTTTGATTACGACACAACTTAGGCGACCAATCATGTTGGATTCATACACAAGCACTATGTGCATTAAGTTGTGGGGTAGAAATTCATATGCTCGCGCTCTAGTGGAAGTATCTTCTCTTCTTCCGTTATTGGATTCATTGGTGGTGGCAATCCCGTTTCCTAACGGGAAAGGGCACTCCTTGGAGAGAATTGAGGTTGAGTATGAATGGAAGCCCCCAAGGTGTGATACTTGCAAGATTTTTGATCATACGGATGAAGCTTGTCCTAAAAACATCACGACGAATGTTAAACAAGTTTTTGATGATGATGGTTTTGTGGAAGTCAACAAGCGTAAGGGTAAAGGTAAGAAAGTTACAAAGGAAAAGCATATTGATGGTCTTCGGCTTACGAAGCTGAAGGTTGCTTTCCATTATAGATGGGAGCCTAAACAGACGTTGTAAGATGGAGGGTCATCTTCTTCGAGTGGGAGGAAAGTAGACTCACAACCTGATGTCGGTACTAATTCGCATAATCATAACATTTCTCCTAACAATTTGGGCAATGGAAGTATAAGGGTTTATCCCCAAGTGGTTTTGTGGAGTCCCAAACCCTGGATCTAGAACACTTAGCTTGCAAACGTGTAGTTGACTTGGATGGTTCCAAAACAACAATGAGAAACTTTGTTGTAGATACACACAAGTATGCGGAATCTACTTGAAT
Source organism: Chrysanthemum seticuspe (assembly GCA_019973895.1). Taxonomy (NCBI): domain Eukaryota; kingdom Viridiplantae; phylum Streptophyta; class Magnoliopsida; order Asterales; family Asteraceae; genus Chrysanthemum; species Chrysanthemum seticuspe. The sequence continues at coordinate 181,886,594 of BPTQ01000009.1, forward strand.
GTACTTTAGAAGATTAAAGTAAACACAAATGTAACACCAACAACTTCAATATTATTGATTAATAATACGAGTACTCTCCTAGTACTAAGGTTTACAACCTTGAAGCTTTTCTTAAGACGGCTAGAGTATTGGTATATTCTTAACCTAGCTAGGATCTCCTTTTATTCACTACAGAGATCCCTTATAGAGATAAATATGCATTAAGTATATCATATCTTCTATTGGTATAGAAGATATGCTGTTACAAACGTTACACGACATACTTAATATAGAACAGTACAAACTCAACACTATCAGTACTAACTTTTGCACTATCAGTACTAACTAGTTAATACTTTTCTAACAACACTATCAATACTAAATTTACTACTATAAGTATTAACTCCCAGAAGTGAATTTCCCAAAAATCCTCCCCTAAACTTGTGATTGGGTTTCAGAATCACAAGTTTCTTCAGTCCTTGAGGATTCTTCCAAACTCACTTTTCTCTGCTAGGTCTTCCAGCTTGGTCAAAAATCTTTATCAGCAACTCCTTGGCCATTTCAACTGCATTTCCCATCCTTAGCCCAGCATCTAACATTTGTAGAAGGGTTCCAAGTGCAAGTGGGTAGGTTCTTTCAACCAACATATAGATATCAGTTCCATTGCATGTAGTCACCAAGTGCAGTCCACATGAATCAAGCAAGATCCAACTGAGGGCTTCATTACCAGGTTGGAACTTCCATTGTTCTCCTATTGGATCAGGTTTAAATATGTTATGGAGTTCATAAAGTTGCTCCAGATCCTTGTCATTATCTGGATCTCTGTTCTTGAACCTGTTTTTGACTAACTCCCATAGCTTGAGTAGATCATCCCTGTCAATGGATGCAAATAGATCTACTAAGTACAAATAAGCACTTGTCCTTCCACCAGCTCTGTAAATCCTCCAATGCCTCTTTCCATCTTCAGTGTAAATATCCTAGTTGAGAATTGGGTATCTGGTATTGATGGGCTCTGAGTACAATGCTTCTTCTGGAGCTTCAATTAGCATCATCATATTGAGCTCTTCTTCAGTAAGTCTACCTTCATCTTCATCAGAGGCTTTCAGTCTTTTAGGTGCAGTTGAAGAAGCTCCTTCTTCAGATGGTCTTTTGTAGCTTCCAATAGGTTGTGACCTCTCAACAATATCATCATCTTGCATAGGTCTGAAGTCCAGAAATCTTCTTTGAATAGTTTCATCAAGTCTTTGAAGAGTCTCCCAAGACAGTTGATTAACCTGCTTCCGTGTTCTCCTATATTCACCTTGATATCTGATGTACTTACAAAGATACATCTTTTGCTGACTCTTGTTTGGAGGCTTTGAGGCTTTTTCAATTTCTCTTTGATGTCTGAACTGACTCTGTCTTCTAGCCAAGATCTCACTGAACAACTGAGCTGCTTCATTGATACTTGTACCCTGATCTTGTTGCAGCTTCTGTTGTACCTCCTTGGCAGCTTCTACTTTGGCTCTCATGTTGTAAAACCCCAAAAATCCTAAACGCATGAAAAGACTATTTTTCCCCTCTATTTAATATATACTAAATACGTAAAACCCGTCAAGCTCGGTAAATGTAGAATTTAAGCTATCTTAAATAATTGTTCTCCAAATCTAATTTTCGAGATTTATTTACTTTTACGATTAAAATTTCATTACGTGTTTATAAATATTACATGAGCGAAAATTTACTAAGTTACAAAACACATATTAAATTAAATGTAAAAAGCCCATCTATGTTATAAGTTGGAAGTTGGACTTGGCCCATTTTTCCTCCCTTTGGCTCGTGTAAAACATAACCGGTGTTCCCCCTCCTTTTCTTTTTCTCGTAACCTGCTTTCACACAAATCTTGTCACACATGAAACCCTAATATCAAAAGGGTGGCGGCTCAATTTTCTTCTCCACTTCTGTCGACACAAAGGAGGTTCAAGGAGGCAACAAGAAGGTGGTGTGTCGTGGGTAAACTGCTGCGGGTCGTGGTCTTCAAGGGCAGAAAAAGGAGTTTCGGTTGCTTGGTTTTGATCTTGTATTCCTTTTCTTTGCCACACGCTACAAAGGTATATGTCATGACCTCGTCTCCCTTGTTTTGTTCTGGAATCTGGTCGTGGTGTATGTCTTCCTACGCAAGAGTTTGTGCCAAATATAACATGTCACATAAAATGTTGAAACAAAGCAAAGTTAAACAAGAAAAAATGACAACATAAAATCATGGAATAAAAGGTCATATATGTCGAATAAGGACTTAGTGAATACTTGTATCTTGAATCTGATTTTTGGAACCCTAAGTGTAATTAATGGTCTAAGCATGTAATTATGATGGTTTTAATAAACCCTAAAACTGGACAACATCATATGTCGAACTTGTGCGTGTCATAGATCGAATTTTATAAGTACAATAATCTGGGTTTTTGTGGGAAAAGTTTATTTTATGTCTTAGTTAAGTTTTCCAAGTGGTTTGGTCGGATTTGGAGTTGTCTAAGTCGTATTTTTGAATTTTACAAAATCAAGTGTCAAAGCTGAGAAAACGGGTCTGAAATTTAGTTGTATTGTTTGATTTTTCATTTTCAAACCATAAGGAATTGGGAGCTCTCCTTTTACAGGAGTGATATTTATGACATAAATGAATTTCTGGGAGTTCTGGGGATTTTTTCAAGGTGTCTAAACAGGTCCAATAAGCGTAAACTTTTAAGGTGTATTTTCTGATTACTTTCTGGACAGGTCTGGACGTGTGATTTTCCATAGGCCATTTGGCATAGATATAGAACCCACCAATTTTTGGAGACTCTTTTAACTCATATGGGAACCTCTGGGATTTTTCTTGATTTCATTTGAGCTAAGTAAGTATTTTATAAAAATCACTAAAGTCTGGTCCAAATATGAGTTTAAGAAACTGAAAGATAAAATATGATATCAATAGGTAACACACTTACAAATGCATAAGAAGCTTATAAAATGAGAATATACTTATAACTCTAAGAATGTTAATGCGAGGAATCCGTTATAACTTTAATGATTCCTAATAAGTATTAAATAAATCATAATCCGTGTAGATTCGTTGAAGGAGACGCGACGTTATATCTTCGTGATTCACTCGGTTGTTTGCTTTTCTCTCATTTGCGTTAAGGTACAGATATTCTGACCTTTTCAGTAAAGGTTCCTTATGATGTTCTTTTCGTTAGTTTTCCTATTTTACTTATTAGGGTTTCCGATGCCATTGCTATGAACCCTTTCCTGATTGTTTGATCTGTTGCTTATCTGAACTTATGTTTTATTGAACCATGCAATATTTGATTTGAACTGTATGTTAGGAAGACTTTGATATGCACATTTGTTGAACCTTGCTATGTTTGATTATGAATATTTGATTATGAACCTCTAGATATGAATGTATGATTTGTGATTGTGATATAAACTTCTACTCCTGAATATTTGAATATGAACCTTATATGAACTATTTGATATGTTATCTGTGACCTTGTGTTGATTATGATCTATGTCATTTATGACAATTTGTTTGACCTAAGTTAGTTTGACACCCGAGTCAAATAATAACTAGTCATGGGGGTTCCATGTCCGTGTCAGTGATGAACCATTGACATGACTCTAGGGCAGTAGAGTGAAGTTCTGCCACGTCCCTTATCTATTATTTGTTATGAGCTCAAGTTATATTATATTATCAATATATGTTTGTGGGGCGTATGGATGCATCCTAGATCTGATCTGTTATCCGATATGATTTGTCTAGGTGAATGATGTCGTGTGCAATACGCGTCTTCATAAAACTCTGGGAGCTAGCTACTCCGACTTATTTTGAGATTGTTTCTATATAGTTATGATGTTTTTTATATGATATGTTATGGGCTCGTGGTAGTTAACTAAATCTTTATTTGTTATTTCTATGTTAAGTATTCTGATTATGAGTCGGTATGTTCAAGTGTTTATAATTATGTGCTAGGCTTATTATATGTTAATATATGTGTTTATGCTTTTGTATGTTTATGAGGCTACCGTCTGCTATGCTAGGATATGATTAATATGTTTAAACATGATTCGCATGCTGTCATCTGATGTCATGTTAGTTTATCGTTACGTGAATTCGTTGATCTGTGAGATGAATGTGCTAGTGTGAAGGTGAGTATTCTATAAGTTTAGTATGTATAATTTGTTCAGTTAATTTTGTGAACTTTGTTTATACGTTAGTGTTTTATCTGCCTATGTGACCTGTCATGCTTAAACTCTGCTGATGTTAGGATTTGATCTGAGAACTGGTTTAGCTTATGATATCTGTTTTGATAATTGCTAATGGTTATGCTATGTTTTGTTTGGTCTATTTAATTATAGTTTGTCTACTATGTTTCTATTTGCTTGTGAGACTGCCATGATTTGGACAGCTATTTCCGCTGCTGCAATATTGAATTAAGTGTGTTAAGTGAAGGTTAATTAATTTGTTGAATGCCATGTTTATTTTCTAGAAAGTGTTTTCGTTAGCCTTAGACTTTTCGTTTGGTTTATATGTGATCTATCTCTTCTTGATATGTTAAGTGTCTGGTTATTTTGATGTGTTTGCGTTGGAGTCATCAATATGCTATGTGTTTGTCCTTGATTGCTAATTGTTGTTCCGGATTTCTGTGCAATTGTGTTTCTGCAGAATCCTCAATGATTCATTATTCTCGTTCCGCTACGATTTTGTTATTCGTTTCTTTGTTCAATTCGTATTTATGTTTTTGTTTAGTTTTTGTTTTGTTATATCTGTTCACTGGGCTTTGTAAGCTCAGCCGCATTTTCTTTTCCTGCGGCAGGTATTAGGCATTCAAGATGAGCTTATGGGATGGCTGATCTGGGTTGAGAGCAAGATTTGATCATAGAGATCTTAGAATTATTTTGGTTATTTAGTTATTTATGTTTTCTTTTGGAATTTCGTAAAGACTTTCGTTTTCATATAGTACTTAAAGTTCTGATATGAAACTGTATTTGTGATATCTTTACCCTTGTCGGGTTGGGGTGTTACACATGTCATCCCATGTTTGCCAGTCTTCATCCAGTTTAGCCAGTCTTTTGTTTTCTTTATCTGTAGCTTCTTTCTACAACTCTTCCTCATCCCATTGTTCTGCAAGCTTCCTTGATGCCTCTTCATTCATCCTTTCAATTTCTTTCTTCTTCTTTGGTACTTCCACCAATATGCCCTTGCCTTTATCTCTGGGATCAATCTTTGGAGCTGAAGAGGTTGGTGAAGCTGAAGCACCTCCTTCTTGGATGACAACTCCCTTTTCTTTAGGCTTGGGTGCTGCTGACTTGGTCTTCTTCCTTAGATACAAAAGAGGAGGCTTCTTGTAAGTAGGAGAGATAGGAACAGTTTTATTCAAGCTCTGAAGTCCCAATACAACATGTTTCTCTCTTTCTTCTTCATCACTATCTTCATTAGGAGTGGTAGTGATAGTAGTGGCCTCTGTTGTTGTTGCTTGTTGTAAATCAGCAGCTATCTGAACAATTGGGCTTAGTACTGATTGTAGAACACCAGGAGTACTAACCATAGTACTATCAATACTAACTACAACACTAACAATACTAACTGGGATAGTACTCATAGTGCATGTAGGAGTACTAAGTACTTCTTCTTCATCATTGGTGATCTGTACCTCTTCTTCATCAGCAAAAGGACTTTGAAAAGCTGCACCACCTTGCCATTGACCAAAGCAATCTCTAGAGTGTTCACCTTTCTGCATGAAAATCTGTACAATTCCATCATATCCTTAAGTGATAAGCTGCCCTCACAACTTCCAGCTGTGTTACCTGCTGAGAGAGGTGGGTCACTGGGCAATTGAGATGCACTCCCAGGCCTAGCCTGAGCAGATACAACCTCCCTTTTTAGCCTTTGCCTGGGTCCACCCTGTGAGGAGTGCTCACTAGGTGTTGGCATGGGTTGGGTCTTATTTATGTTACCACTATCCTCACCAGCTGCTAACCTTGGATGATTAGTGGCAGCCCTTACCATTCTATCTCCTACATCAACTGAGATAGGCTCATCTGGTACAATGTTAGGAGGTGAATGGGGCTGAGCTGTCCCACTCTCCTATCTGGAGTGCCTACTGGTTGATGAAAGTTGTTGATTTGGAGAGTTATCAGGATCTATGGGTGTGTGTTGGGAGCCACCTGTGCTTGATGGTCCTTCACCCTCTGCAATAAGCATGTTTTAAAATAATGGCACTACAATCCCACTATATACTACCACAACCCTTAACATATTTGAAAATACCTTGGCTTTGAGTATTTTTTATGGATAAATATTTTTGTGAGGCTGCAAGTTTTGTCTCTAAAGATCCAAAAATATTTGTATGAACCTGGGATACATCAGAAACTTGGTTTTGCTAACTGCATTTTTAAGCATACCCTCAAATATATAATTTAAAAAATTGAACACCCTGCCTGTTGCAAGGAAGATCAAGGCTGTGGCTATGTTTGTGGGAAAAGCATCCCAGCTAGTCCTTTTGTGGCTCAAGCAATGTAAGAGGGTATGAATTAGAAACCTCCATTGTGGGGAAAACTGACTTTTGTGAAAGTTGAAAGTATTGTCATGTATATACCCCATCAATGCGAGTTGTTCAATTATTTCAGTGGCTGGCAAAGTGCTAATACCTTCAGCATCTCTAAGATGAAGATGTTCTCTTAGAGAAGCTTTAGTAATAACAATTTGTGTGCCATCCACTGTACCAATTAACTATTGTACCCCTTCCTCAGTTGTTGAGGCAATAGCAGTTTGCCAAAAATTCCTGACAGGGGTACATAAGATAGTACTGTTTAAGAGTAAAGCAAACCTGATGCTGCTTCTGTTTAAAAAAGCTACTATCTCAGTGAATTCTTCATTGCCTTCTGGCAAGTCCAAGCACGCCACCATGTTGTGCTTATCAACAAAATCAAGAGGAGCCGTGAGCAATAAGAATGAGGGTTAGTAAGGTGGGATTTGATCCCAAAAGCCTTTAGTGAATTGTGGTGAAAGTAATTGAAAAGTTATGCAATATATAGAGAGTTGGAGAATTTTAGTTGAACCGCCTTGTAAATATTTATGGTAATAAGTGAAGAGAAACCAATTAGGAAACCCTTATATAAAGTAACAGACGGTAACAACTCAATTTGTAAAAGTAATAATTGCATAACAGACTTTTGGAATAAGTACTAATGGCTAGTTCATCAGTACTAACTATGCTTATCAGTACTAACTTATAACCATCAGTATTAACTTTACCCATCAGTATTATCTCATAGTTTGGAAATTATTATACTGAAATCCCAATTTTGAAGGGATTACATGTGGTGACAGACATTTAATCAAGGTCGGCCTTACATGGCCTCTGGTTTGGTGAAAACAAATGGTTTCAGTGCATAGCACTGCCTGTGATGGATAGTCCCATTAAAAGGGCCTTCCTGACAGGGTTTATAGCTCGTGGAAGATGTTGCCTCCAACACAAGTGTTGGATTCATGGTTGCTCGTTGTTCTCTAAGCCAGATGCCCTTAGGCTAGTCACACTATCTGTAAATAGATAGAATGGCAAAGAGTGGGTTAGTGCAGAATGACCTCACTAACTGAAACCATCAATTCATGTTCAGTAATACCACAAGATGCCACATAATGCTTTGGCATCACAAAGTCAAGAGTTACAGCAAGTTCCATCATGTGGTTGCATCAGAATGAACATAAGGGAGAGAACCACACTTGCTGTAACAATTAGTCACCAAATTCCATCCATACTGCTTGTGCTAAACCTGAAAAGTTAGTCCAAAACCAAGAAAACACAATCCAAGATATTTTCTTGCCAATCCGTATTAACTTAACACAATCAATATTAACTAGATAACAATCAGTACTAACCACCAGTTTATGGATGAAGCATCCCAATACTTGTGACCAAGTACTGAAACCTTCCCAATTCAAAAGCTTTTGTTAAAAGATCTGCAACATTAAACTCAATATCAATCCTATCAACCTGAATGAGTTTCTTTTCATTACAGTCCCTTATAAATTGATGTCTTATCTCAATGTGTTTAGTTTTAGAATGAGCAACTGGATTTTTTATAATACATATAGTACTATTGTTATCAATGTAAATGACAGTGCCCATGAAATTATACCCATAATCAAGCATCTGATTCTAAATCCAGGGAACTTGACCACAACAACTAGCAGCAACTACATACTTAGCCTCAGTTGTAGAGTTTGCCATAATGCTCTGCTTCTTGCACTGCCATGAAATCAACCTGTCACCAAGAAACTGACATCCTCCTGTGGTTGACTTCCTATCAAGACTTGGCCCCAGTATAATCACTGTCAGAGTAAGCTACCAGATCAAAGGGAGAGTACTTAGGATACCAAAGGCCTAGGTGAGCATGGCCTTTCAGATATCTAAAGATTCTTTTAACAACATGCATGTGAGAAAGCTTTGGAGAGACTTGAAATCTTGCACATGCACACACTGCAAACATAATATCTGGTCTAGAGGCAGTCAAATACATCAATGATCCAATCATTGACCTGTAGAGATGCTGATCAACTTCTTCACCATCAGCATCTGGAAGTAGTGGCTTGTTTTGCTCCATAGGAGTGCTTGCAATTTTTGTATTCTCATAGGAAAACTTCACCAAAATCTCCTTGACATACTTATCCTGACTGATAAATATGCTATATGTCTTCTGCTTGACCTGTAGCCTAAGAAAGAAGGTGAGTTCTCCCATAGAACTTATCTGAAACCGATCATGCATCAATTTTTCAAAATCTCTGCATAGATCCTGCTTGGTTGAGCCAAAAATAATGTCATCTACATATATCTGAACCAACAGGATATCATTCTTCACATTCTTGATGAATAGAGTCTGGTCAATCTTCCCTCTTCTGAAGCCATTGCCTAAAAGATACTTGGATAATGTTTCATACCAAGCTCTTGGGGCCTGATGCAGACCATAAAGTACCTTTTATACCTTGTAAAATTTTTCAGGAAAGGTTGGATCTTCAAAGCCAGGAGGTTGACAGACATATACCTCCTCTTCAATCTTCCCATAGAGGAAAGCACTCTTCACATCCATCTAGTATACTATGAAGTCTTTATATGATGCATAGGCCAAGAATAGTCAAATAGCTTCAATCCTTGCCACTGGAGCAAAGACCTCTTCAGAGTCAATCCCTTGCTGTTGTGTATACCCTTGAGCCACCAGTCTAGCCTTGTTCCTTATTACCACAACCCTTTCATCCTTCTTGTTTCTGAAGACCCATTTAGTGCCAATAGCTATCTTGCCATCAGGAAGATCCACAAGAACCCATACATTCTGAAGTTTGAACTGGAGAAGCTCTTCTTGCATTGATTCTACCCATGCTTCATCTTCAAGAGCTTTGTAGACTTTCTTTGGTTCTGCCTGTGAAACAAAACAAGAAAAGAGACATTTTTGTTTGTCCCCATGGATACTTTCTTCATAAATGGCACTGAAGAATCCAGTCTTACTATGCTGAACTTTAGATCTTGTAGTTCTTTCAGCATTGACATCCCCAATAACATTCTCCAAGGGATGATCCTGGTTGATTCTTCTGTGTGATGTAGCAGGAACAACATAAGATGAAGCTATATTAGTAAAATCAATCTCATCAGCTTCACCATAGGGATCAGGAACCTCTGTATTAACTGATGGAATAGAATGAGCACCATCAGTACTAAATTTTGGCTCATCAGTACAAACATGTGGCTTATCAGTATTAACCACATTAGTACTGATCACTTGAGGTTCTATCACTGTGTCATCTGTATTGGTTACACCTCCTTCAACATTAGAATTATTTGTCTTTTGAGGCTGATCATCATTGTGGAAAACTAGAAGGGGGGGTTGAATAGTTTTGCCGATTAAAACTTCATTTTAAAACATTTAGATTAACTTATGTCAATCTATTTGGTTGTTTATGTTGGACGTTGATAGATAGATACATAAACGTGTAATGAAAGATAAAGAGTAAGAAGCACATAACCACGACATGAGTATTTATAGTGGTTCGACGACAAGGACACCTTCCTTGCCCTACTCCACTCCTCGAGTCACCTACTCGAGAGTTCGTAAACACTACACGACACCAATCTCCATATGGTGGAGAAGCCTTCACAACGTTGCCTACTCTTTTTCAGGTACTAGGCTAACCACCGGGTTCTTTCACACCAAGGTGAACCACACCTATCACAACGTCGCCTACCCTTTATTAGGTACTAGGCCAAGCACCTAGTTCCATTACTATGGAGGAACTACTACCCATCACAAGAAAACACCTAATCTTAAGGAAATCCACTCCTTGTTACAACACCATCAAGGATATCACCATCCCTGGAAATAAACTAGTACTATATGTATAACGATGCACCTCATCGATTATACGACCTAAGCATTCTTCCCAAATGCCACTAGATTTGATTCCTAGGAATCCTTCACTAATGCCTTTGACACAACGCTTGGCACCTTTCACTAATTCCTTCGTCTTGACACCTTTAGCATTCTTCACTAATGCTTTTGACACGGACGTCAAGCACCTTTCACTAATGCTTTCGTCTTGACTCTTTCGGCATCCTTCACTAATGCCTTCAACACAACACATCTACGAAGGAAGAAAGAACTATCAACAAGAGAACCTCAGTTGTCTTGATGATGACGAAGCATGGCAACTCATGGACTTGAGCTTGCTTGACTTCAAGAAGTGGTGATCTCGCCTTTAAGAGGAACCTAGAGAATCACATAAAAACAAAAGACAAACTACATAAAAAGATCCCTTAGGATCACTGGTTAGAGAGGTACAATTCTTGGAGGAAGTATGTGTGAAAGTGGTGAGCAAAAAGGAAGAAATGGCTCACTATTTATAGAGAAGAAAGTTTACTGTTCCCCGGATCCCACGGATCCCTCCCACAAGGGATCCGTCTAGCGTAAAGCTAGGGATCCGTGGGACGCTCATCTTTACCCATGGGTATTTTGGTTTATGGGTTATGGGTCATGGGTTATGGGTTGATCCATGGGTCTTTTACTAGATACAATGTATCTCATGGGTTCAATGTTCCTAGTCAAGTGGTTTGGATAATACCATGGGTTATGGGTCAATACCATTTGTTAGTTTTTCCCCATTTTAGTATATACTAGTTTAAGTATAAATTTACCCAAATATGTAAATACTAGTTGTTGTACATATGTATTACTAAATCATAAAATCACTTATACTTTTTTTATTTTTTTATGTGAAAACGTAAGTGTGTTAGAAAACTATTGGCTCAAACAGTTTACGTACTTTATTTGTTTCGTTAAAATGATTTTATGTTTGTTATCGACAAAACATTAGAAGATCATAAAATATAAATAAACTTTTTTACGGCTTATTTGTATTAACAATCTCCCCCTTTTTGTTGATGACAAAACATAAAATTATTTTAAGGAAAAACTAAAATTCGTAAAAGTTCGAATTGGAGTTTTTACTCTCTTCTCCCCCTTTTTGTCGAAACAAAAAGAGCTTCGAAAAGAAACTAACACAAAGTTTTAAGAAAAACGTGTAAAAAAGAAAAAATGTAAAGATAGCAAGTAACGGGAATGGATCTCGTTTTAACTCCCCCTTGACGAGTCCATCCCTTTGTGAGGGCGTCAAGTACATAAAAGTAAGTAAGCAAATGTTTTGCAATTATTTTTGCAAATGGTTCGTCCTTGTGACGAAAATGATCCCCCTTGAAGATTGCAACGTTGCAATGGGGTGTCATGAAGTATAATCTTCATGTGTATTTTGAAAATCTATAAAATAAAGGTTAGAAAACAAGAGTATAGTGCATAATTTCCTGCAAATAAGACTCAAGTTAGTAGAAAAATGTTCTTCTGTACCACGGATCCCACGGTTCCCTATGTGGAGGGATCCGTCTAGGCATTTTGGAGGGATCCGTCTGTCTGGTGACAGATTTTCAGCAATTGTTATATTCCAAACAATGCTAAATATGAGAGTGAGATACATATAAATAATACACTCAAAGCGATATGGCACATAAGATATCATTCAATGAAACAAAGAGATAATCAAACAAATCTCTAAAACTAAGAGAATGATCTAGCCATACATTTTATACAAATACTAACGAGTTACCTAAACTTAAGAAGTAACCACGTTCTTAAGGATAAAATGGGATTCCTAGACGTTCTAGGTTTGAGCTTAAGATTAGGACATCGCTTTAGGCTCATGGTTGTTTAGGTTTGTTGACCTCTTCAAAACGTTCGAGGAGGTGATAAAACATGAAACGTTTCTCTTCACGTAGTTCATGTATCAACCTTTCAACATGTTGACAATGATAGGAATCCTTGTCATGGTTTTGAGTTTCTTGAAATGGAGGTTCAAGTGAAGTGGGTTGAGGATCCTCAATTGTGGGAGAAATTTGTAGAGGCTCATTAAGTGGTGGCTCAACAATGTTTGAGGATGGAGGTAATGAAGTGTCAACTTCCATGTGGTCGGGTGGTTGACTTTGATGTCTCCTCATAATCCAAAATGAACTATTGGGGGGAATTGGAGAATTTGATATTGTTGCTAGTGTTGATTCAACATTTTGGCTTTGTTGTACAACCTTTTCTAGTAAATTTGTTGGTAATGGTGGAAGATGAGTTGGCCGAGGGGGTAATTCCTCTAAGTTGTGAGAATGTGGAGATGATTGTGAGGTGTTGAATGATGTGGCTCTAGGCACCAATGATGTTGGTTGGGTTGAGGAGGGTGTGTTTGGTTTAGTAGAGTTTGGTGATGATATCCTCGTGGGAACAATCCTCTTGGGAATTAGTTTGATTGGTTTCTTTGGTGGAGGGGAAATCCTAGCATTTGTGGACTTAACCGGAGATGATTCGGTTGAGGAAACTTCGTGTATGACCCTAGCAAGTTTCTTGGGTGGTTCTTGGGTGGATGAGTTTGCACTGGGAGCTTTTCTCATGGTGAAATGACTAAGGAAGATGTTGGTAATTGCTGAGAATTGTGTTGTGTTTGATGACTAAAGTGTTCTAGCAATATGACTTATAAAGAGAAGAATTTGGTAAGTGCATTTAAGACTTAAGCCCTAAGATTCTTAGAAATGTGATGATTAACATGCACAAGATTGAAGTTTAGAGTTTTACTGATCTAGGAACTTAATAAAGATGAGGTGGAGTGTTCAAGTAAGCAAGATGAGCTTGAAATGATTGTTTAGGCTAGAGTTGACATGATCTGTCACCCGGATTCCACGGTTCCCTCCTTTGAGGGATCCGGCTAGGCTAATCCTAGGGATCCGGCTCTTAGCTGCTATGAAAGGTTAGAAAAGAAGTTTCAAAGAGCTAAAACCTATACCATCTTGAGTGTTTCAGTCCTCCTAAGTATCTTAAGTGAGGGTGTACTTGAATAATCAAGAGTAATGAATGCTATAGCAAACGATTGCTTTTTATGGAAGGAAAATGGGACTAAGTGACAACCAATGGATGTTCAAGGATAACACTAAGAGTTTTGGTGGTGTCAAGTCATAATAAATGATCCTAGAGACCAGATGTTAGCTTGAGATGGAGTTTGAAAAAAAATCCTCAAAATTCAAAAGAATTGAAAAACTAATTTTTGACCCATTTTGAGATAAAGATGACTTAAAACAATTTCCTAAAATTGTTCAATATGTCCACCTAAGTGTTTTGAAAAATGAAAAAACAATTTGTGAGTATTGAAGCGAAAATATGGTGAGTTTTGATGATTTGATAAATCAAAAGGAATTTTGAATAAGATCTTAAGCTATAAGTGAGTTTAAGGCTTTCTTATCTTTGAAGGAGACTTAGTTGAGTTCTAAGATCTTATGTTTAGCTAGTGTGAGGTTATTAAGTGATAAGGTTTTAAAATGTACCTTTTTGAGGGGTCGTTTAAGCCCTTATTTGATCACTTTTGTATCCGTTATTGCTTAATATCGTTCCTTTTCACTTTTTAGGTCTCTTGAAGGCAAACTGCTGTAATGGCACTTATTTGGACGAAAAGGCGCGGATATATGAAGAAAATGGCCAAAGTCAAGAATCGAGACACTCAAGCTGCTAAATTACAAGGGGACGGCGTCACTGCTTAATCTGCGACGCCGTCGAAGGAATTTGTGACGACTCAGAAGAGAAATTGCTTGTTTTTGGAGGACGGCGTCGGGCTTTAAAAGAGTAGGCCGTCGCAACTCAGACGGCCTAGATTCAATCCAGACGGCGTCAGAAGCTAAAGAGGACGGCGTCACAAGCATAAGGTGACGCCGTCGCAAGATTAACTTGGCCAAGACGAAACCCTAATGACGGCGACACGACGGCGTCACAAATCATAAGGTGACGCCGTCACACATGTAATCTTATATATAGAATCCGAATTTTTCAGTTTTAGAGAGTAGTCTTTTGGGTAAACTTTTGGAGTAAAACCTAAACCGAACCAAGGTCGTATTTTAGGGTTCTAAACCCTATCTTACACCAAGATAAGTTGTTTACTTCATTAATTTAATTATGTCTTCAATTATTTGTGTGTATGTTTGCATGTTCTCCATGTCAGGCTAATATACTTGTGTGTTTGCTTAGGGAATATGAAACTTAATTATTGAATATTGATTGGTTGTTTCTTATCTTAGTTGATTAATGATCTAGTAATGCGATAGGTCATTCGTTGTGTACTTAATGCTTGATTAATCTTTTTGAACCTTAGGTTATAGCACTTTGAGTTGTTGTAAGCTAAAATATCCAAAGAGGCCTTAGAGTTAGAGTTTATCATCCCTAGTGGGTTTTGTAGACGAGACCCTTTGGTAACTTCAAAGAGTTAGGGAGAAACGCATACCCTACAACTTTAGAAACACAACGCAATTAGGAATAAGGACGTGACAATTCAACCACCAATAGAAGATAATTAAGGAGTAGTAAAACCTAAGTAAACACATCTTTAAACTATCATACGAGCACACAATAATTAGACATAGACTACCATCACCTTAGTTTAGATAATTAGATAATAGTAGAGTAATCGGTAGAAATACCAACCCCCCAAATCCAAACCCCGAGATTCGTATTTTTCCTTTTCTAAAAAACATAAAAAGATAAAAAATAATCTTCCTCAACCCCAACCTTAGCGTAGTAACTTCTCACTAGCATTCCTATTCCCCTAGAGAACGATATCAATTCCCGTGGCTTACCCTAATACTACACTACAACGATTAGGTTCACTGCCTAGGGTGTTGAAAAACTTGCTCGACGAAAAGGAAGTTCCTTTGACCCCGAACGCGTTGTGTAAGCGTATCATTAAGTAAGCTATATTGATGTATGGGATGCTGTATTGCTGAAATGTTGTCACGGATCCCACGGTTCCCTCAAGGGAAGGATCCGTCTAGGCTAATCCTAGAGATCCGGCATCTGCAGATCAGAACCATCACAGAATCATGTGCAGATTTCGCACACTAATCAACCATTAAACTAAACATAAATATAAGCAAGTCATCACATAAAACATCTCATAAGAAATGGTAGAAATAGCAAATATCCAAGTTAAAGCAAGCAAGAGTGCTAAAACATAATCATCCATACACTAAACAAGTGTTTAGGAAACAAACATAATCCTATAGTCTCTTTCGTCAATTCTTTCTTTTACTCTTTCCCGACTTTGTGAGGTTATAAGCAAGATTTTGAATCATACCCCTTAATTGTTTGAATTCCGCGGTCTCGTTTGGAATGGTTGGAAGTTGTTCATAGTAATCAAAGGGTTCAAATTCAATGTTAGCTATGGGGTCGACATCTTCTTCTTCTCCACCTTCTTCTTCTTCTCCTTCCGGGGAGTCCGAGAGAGCTTTAGGTTTCTCTCCATTGACCATGAACCGTTTAGAGGGTTGTTTGGTAAGAGGTACCATTACGTGATCGGCAAAGAAATGATCATTGTTGGTAGGAGATGGTTGCAATGCACTAACATACTTACAAAGTCGTGTTAGGAGCATACCATATGGAAGTACCATGTTGGAAGCTTTGAATACCCTGACCATTCTCCTCACCATGTAATAGGCGAGATTAAATGGCTTTTGGTGGATAAGACAATAGATCATTTGTACAAGATATGCATTTGGATGATCCTTGTTACCAACTAGGCTAATGACGTTTTCCCTAAGGATTTTTTCCTATTTTCTAAACATGGGATGCATTTCGAAAAGTTCCATTTGAAAGGGATTACGGTGAATGAGCTTTTTGTTTCGGTCGTACCGGGATTGGTCGGTCCTAACCTTGAAGATAGTATCTCGAATGATTTCGGGATCATCAAGAGGAGTATTGTAGATAGGTTTAGAATCAAGTGCAAGGTTTTGAGTGTTAATTGCCCAATCTTGAGAATACATACAAATTCCTTTACAAGGAATGCAAAGAATTTGAGCAAATGTGTTGAGAGGTAGAATGAAGTTTCGTTTATTGATGATGAAGGCGATTGAAATGCTATCATCGGCGTTTCGAATGATCCTAATGCTTTTATAGAATTCAAAGATGAAAACCATGCAAATTTTTTCATCAATGTCAAGAAGACAATCAAAGTTGACTGTCGAGAAAGCTTGACGAGTGTCGGTATCTTCAAGGAAACATTCCTTGACTACACGACCTTCGTAAATAAGTCTTTTTTCAAGTCTTTTGAAGACTTTGTGATCAGTTTTTGATAGCCCTTCCTCCCGGTAGTAATGGGTAAGATAATGGACGGTATCATGGTGGTCTTGTTGAGTGACTTTAGGCATGGTTGGTCCTAGAAAAAAATATTCTAATTAGGTAAAATTAGTTGAGATGGGTTTATGGTTTTGATTTGTATTAACAATGTTGTGAACACAATGTAATCCTAATTGTGTTAAAAGCCCCTTTTAATGATTAATTTTGAAAACCCTAATTGAATTAATTGATTAGAAATTGTGTAACCATAAACCCTAGGATGAGGATGATGGAAATTAGAACAAGTTAGTGTAATTACTTACAATGGTGTTCAAGTGAGGAATACTTGAGGGTTTGGAGTCCTATGAGGATGAAATCAATTGTTGAGTCATTTTTTGTGTTATGTGGGGAGGGGGAAACTGGTCTGTGATGTTTTTGAAATGCGTATAGCTGTGTTCTGTCCTACGGTTCCCCCGGATCCCTTGTATTTGGGATCCGGCTAGTACAACTAGAGGAATCCGGCTTCTGTAGACAGAAAAAAGGTTGTTTGGCTTTAATTTTGTAGTAGGCCATAAACTAGCTTACGGAAAAAAAATTAGTTTTAAAGGTTTCAAATAAAAAGAAGTTTTGGTCGACGTGATTTGATAAGTTAATTATCACGGATCCATTTGTGACGACGACGTTTGTTTGACAATGGAATACTATTCCCGATGATGAGTAAGTCAGGAAATTGACGAAAGTGAGACTTTTACAAGAGACTAGCAGTTTATTTAAACAAATAAGAACTATGATATCAACATAATCATGTAAGCTATCTAATGAAAAAATAAACATACCTTTATGCTTCTTGGTTTGGCTTATGAAGACATAATACCAAAAATACTTCATGAGCTCTTAAATTAATCCTTTGTACTTAGAGGAAGTAGGTTGTGATTACTTTTGCATCCTTTCTCGAAGGTTGGCTTCATTATTCTTTGAATAGAAATGAAGGTTTTAAAGAGATCCTAGCATGAATATTTCTTGAAACAAATATGTTAGAATGATCTATCAATGTCCAACATGAACGAGAAAAAGAAAATGTTTTGAAATATTTCCATCTTTGTAGTTTTCAAACATACATGGATCGTATCAAGTTTTTAAAGTACAACATACTCTAAGAAACTTGGTAACGAAGCTCTGATGCCAATTGTGGAAAAATAGAAGGGGGGTTGAATAGTTTTGCCGATTAAAACTTTGTTTTAAAACATTTAGATTAACTTATGTCAATCTATTTGGTTGTTTATGTTGGACGTTGATAGATAGATATATAAACGTGTAATGAAAGATAAAGAGTAAGAAGCACATAACCACGACACGAGTATTTATAGTGGTTCGGCTACAAGGACACCTTCCATGCCCTACTCCACTCCTCGAGTCACCTACTCGAGAGTTCGTAAACACTACACGACACCAATCTCCTTATGGCGGAGAAGCCTTCACAACGTCGCCTACTCTTTTTCCGGTACTAGGCTAACCACCGGGTTCTTTCACACCAAGGTGAACCACACCTATCACAACGTTGCCTACCCTTTATTAGGTACTAGGCTAAGCACCTAGTTCCATTACTATGGAGGAACTACTACCCATCACAACACAACACCTAATCTTAAGGAGATCCACTCCTTGTTACAACACCATCAAGGATATCACCATCTTTGGAAATAAACTAGTACTATATGTATAACGATGTACCTCATTGATTATACGACCTAGGCATTCTTCCCAAATGCCACTAGATTTGATTCCTAGGCATCCTTCACTAATGCCTTTGACACAACGCTTGGCACCTTTCACTAATGCCTTCGTCTTGACACCTTTAGCATTCTTCACTAATACTTTTGACACGGACGTGAAGCACCTTTCACTAATGCTTTCGTCTTGACTTTTTCGGCATCCTTCACTAATGCCTTCAACACAACACATCTGCGGAGGAAGAAAGAACTATCAACAAGAAAACCTCAGTTGTCTTGATGATGATGAAGCATGGCAACTCATGGACTTGAGCTTGCTTGACTTCAAGAAGTGGTGATCTCGCCTATAAGAGGAACCTAGAGAATCATACAAAAACAAAAGACAAACTACATAGAAAGATCCCTTAGGATCACTGGTTAGAGAGGTACAATACTTGGAGGAAGTATGTGTGAAAGTGGTGAGCAAAAAGGAAGAAATGACTCACTATTTATAGAGGAGAAAGTTTACTGTTCCCCGGATCCCATGGATCCCTCCCACAAGGGATCCGTCTAGCGTAAAGCTAGGGATCCGTGGGACGCTCCTCTTTACCCATGGGTATTTTGGTTTATGGGTTATGGGTCATGGGTTATGGGTTGATCCATGGGTCTTTTACTAGATACAATGTATCTCATGGGTTCAATGTTCCTAGTCAAGTGGTTTGGATAATACCATGGGTTATGGGTCAATACCATTTGTTAGTTTTTACCCATTTTAGTATATACTAGTTTAAATATATATTTACCCAAATATGTAAACACTAGTTGTTGTACATATGTATTACTAAATCATAAAATCACTTATACTTGTTTTAGTGTTTTATGTGAAAACGTAAGTGTGTTAGAAAACTATTGGCTCAAACAGTTTACGTATTTTATTTGTTTCGTTAAAATGATTTTACGTTTGTTATCGACAAAACATTAGAAGATCGTAAAATATAAATAAACGTTTTTATGGCTTATTTGTATTAACAATCATCTTTTTTTCCCTCCCCTGAAGAAGTGCTTCCAACAGAGTTGTCCTTCCAAATGGGTAATAGGATGCATTCATCATCATCATCAGAATCTGCATCAAGACCTTGCTTTTCTCTTGCAATAATGTTAGAATCCATAGAAACAGGCACATAGTTCGTAGATTCTGTTAGCATATCAATATCAATAAGCCACTTTGGTCCTTGCCCCTCTACACTAGGTTTGTCCTCAAGAAACTCTATGTGCAGATTCTCCTCTATCCTTCTGGTTCTAGAATTATAAACTCTAAAGGTTTTACTATTCAATGAGTAGCCAACCAGATATCTACTATCAGATTTTCCATCAAACTTACCTAAATGGTTAATGGTATTGAGAATAGAGACATAACACCCAAAAGATTTAAGAAAGTATAGTGTAGGCTTTTTACCTAAGAACAGCTCACATGGAGTCTTGCCATGAGGCTTTACTATCAGTACCCTGTTCTGAACATAACAAGCAGTATTAACTGCCTCAGCCCAAAATATTGTGGGTAACTTGGAATCTGCTAACATAGTTCTAGCAGCCTCAATCAATGTCCTATTTCTCCTTTCAGCAACCCCATTTTGCTGAGGAGTCCTAGCTACACTATATTCTCTTTTAATACCCTTAAGTTGACACAAATCATTCATCACTTGGTTTTTAAACTCTGTCCCATTAGCACATCTAATGATTTTAACTCTCTTATCAGCTAGGTTCTCTACTGCAGTTATGTATGACTTAAGGATTTCACTGGTCTCATCCTTAGTATTCATGAAGAAAACCCAAGTAAATATGCTAAAATCATCAGTCACAACCAAACAATACTTCTTAAAATTTAGACTGCTAACAGAGGTGGGGCCAAATAAGTCCATGTGCAGCATATGAAGTGGTTGGGTGATAGAGTTAAAAACCTTGGGCTTACAAGAGGCTCTATGCTGCTTCCCTTTGAGGCATGCACTACAGGTCTGTTTATTTTCAAATCTTTTTGAAGGTAAACCTGTTACAAGGTTATTTTTAGCTAAAAGATTTATTACCTTAAAGTTCACATGACCTAGCCTTCTATGCCATAACATAGATTCATCCAAAGAAGCTGTAGCAACTAAACATGTGAGGTTTTCTTTGGGCACTATGTTTTTCATACTAGCACTGTACAGATAGCTTTTCCTAGGGAACTTAAGAAGCACCTCATCTTCACTAGGAAACTTAAAATTAGGAGATAAAACCAATCAATCAGTATCTGTGAATAGAACAAAATTCTTTTTTGTCACACATTTGTGACACACTAAAAAGATTGTATTTAAGTTCTTTCAGATAGTACACATCTTCAAAGTCCAAATTACCATTCTTGAATGTGCCTTTACCAGTAATTCTTCCACCAATTCCTCCTCCAAAATAAACATATCCTCCATTCAAATCAGTGAAGTCTGAAAAATAGGATAGATTTCCAGTCATGTGCCTGGAACACCCACTGTCTGAGTAGCCAAGATCATCATTATTATTGCTGGAATGTCCCTGCACACAAGATAAAGGAAATTAGTTCCTTTTGGGGACCCAAGCCATTACTGACTTGGATTTGCCTCGTGCATCAATGTAATCTTATTTCTTGAGAGTAACTGATGCACTGTTGGGTTGAGTAGTGTTGGGAACTATATTTAAAGTTGATAAGACAAAATACATGAAAGATGAAGGACTATTGAAGACAAAAAAAGACAAGGGACCTACTTGGCAAAGAAGTATTTATTATTTAGTCCCTTGTAGTCATTTGTAACCCTAGTATCTTTATTATATAAAGAGATACAGGGAATTAGGTTTATGTGTGTCAAGATGTAAACACCAAAGGTGTGTGTGTGTGGGAAAACCTAGGCGTGGGATGCCTAGGGTTTTGATGATGTCGATATGTAGTGTTTAGCCTCAAGGATCATTGATCACTGTTAGATTGTAACCGTCTTAGAGTTGATCGTCTAGGATTGGGGCTGTAGATGTGTTTTGTAGAACACATGATGATGACGAAGAAACCTTAATAATAACAATGATAGTTTGATTATTCCGCTGTGCATATATATATTGTTCATTGTTATTTGTGCTTATTGATAATCCTAGATAAGGTCTAAACAACCTAGAGCATCGATTCTAACATGTGGTATCAGAGCAGGTGGCTCTTGATATCTAGGATTTCATAAGGTTTCTTGAAGAGGAAGAAAAATTCACAACTGGTTAAATTTTCGTAATGCTTCTGCAGGTCATTTTTCAAACAGGTATAACTTTTTCGTGAACCATTGGATCGGGCTGACATTTTGGCTGGAGCTTCTCTATATACCTATCTAACGTTTCACCAGAGGGATCTTTTATCTGAGGTCTGAGTCGAAAGTTATTCTGTGTTAAAAATGGCTGCTGAGAGAGGTAACAAAGTCGAATTTTTCTTGGATTTTTAGGGTTTTCGTGATATCAACTGCTATGTTTTCGTTTTCTATTGCAATTCATTACAGAAGATGATTATATGTTCTTTGATGTTACTACACCTGCTGCGTTCATGCTTAAGAGATGGTTTTTAGGCCAGTTATTATGAAACAGCTTATCGTTTCCAATCTTCTGGGCAGATTCGTAGTTCTCTTGTTTCATCCATAGCAACAGAAGTATTTGATCAATCCTCACAATCTTTGGGATTTAATTATTTGATTTGTTGTTGCTGGTTTGTTACAGACGCTGGAGTGATTTTGGATCTGCATGTGTTTAAAACCCTAAAGTTTAATGTTAAGGTCATGTGTCCACTGTTCTTGGTAACCACTGCTAGCACGTTTAGTTACCACTGCTAGGCTTTTCATTACCACTGCTAGCATGTCGATTACCACTGCTAGCTTGATATCGTTACCACTGCTACTATATCCGTTACCACTGCTCCACATTATGTTTCCACTGCTGAACGTTGGACTATTACTACTTTTTCTCTGCTGCTCATTTTGGTTCCTACTACTACTCACATGAATCTGCTTCCTGCTAATGGTTTATAACTACTGCTGCCTTCAGATTGATTTGCTCGTTCATAATGATTGACTAGCATCAAGTTGGTCATTCATTATTTTATTGTGATGTTGGTGGTGCATGGAAGAAAATTCATGGGGATTGCATAGCATGTAGATGACAAACTGAAGTAGGAATTTGGTTTTGAGATTCATATTAAGAGCATGATATTTGGACGGTGGGAGCAAGCTATTATTGACCATTCTGTGATTATACATAAACATGGTTTTGATGGATAGTGGTTGATTGCTTCAGAATCTTCTACACATGAGCTGGTCACGTGGGTTTGATATCAAATTGAAGTAATGGTATAAAAAAAAATTGCATGGTCACTGACATGTTTGCTACTGCTATCGTCTTTTGTTAAAAGTGAATAAGGGATTGATTTGATACAACATAGGTATCACGTGGGCTGAATATTTTATCCATTAGTAGAAAGATAGTAGCAAAAGTTTTTGGTTCTCTGGATTTGTGTTGTTTGACACATACACAAGTATGGTTTTAGTTTTATGGCACGAATTACAAGCAGTAAGGGGAAGTCATGCAGATTATTTGTATTGTTTGATATTCGGTGTCACATGGCAGGTTATGGTTTTTGTCAGTGATTACACACACATGGATTATTTGGTTCACACACACGAGGAGTTTTGGACTTAAGAGGAAGTCGTGCATGGTGATTGTTATGTTTTTTGGCGTCACACACATGGTGTTTGGATTTTGGTTACTTGTTCTTAAACGTCAAAAAGCTCATATTTGGATTTATTGAATTATTGATTACGAAGGAGGTTGATTATCACTAATTTGATGTTGTAGTTGAGTTTCACAGGTTTGTGTTCTTATCATATCTCAAAGTGAGGGTAACACTTTGTAGATAACTTGTTCGTGCTTAAAGGATGTTGACGAAGACTTGCAAAATCTAGTTTTCATGGGTCAAGGGGTGGATGGATGAAGACCTAGTTAACTATCACTTAAAGGAGTTACATTGTAGTGCTCAGTGTCTCATTTACGATGAGGATTTTGTCAAGAGGTTGCGATCTACTTATATTTCTGTTGTGGTATAAGTTCGACGTCACGTGGATAGTACAAGACATAAGACACAAGTTTGGGATATTTTACTTCTTCATCAAATTCGTTATATTTTATTTTTCTTCACAAGTGATCATTACAAGGAGCTTACAGAATTGAAGATTCAACAGATGGTAAACATATTTTTTAGGGGAAGCTTATTGTTCAATGTTTAACCATATACATGCATCACTCAATGGGAAGTTTCTACTGCTTACATTCCCTATTTGGATTATGACAAAAAGGGGAAGAAGTACTTGGAAGCTGCAACTTGAAGATTCTTGGTGATTGCATGTTTAAGGGGAAGTTTGTTATCTTTCATGACATATTTGTTCGTGCTTATTTGGTTTTGTCATTATCAACTAGGGGAAGATTGTTGGGAACTATATTTAAAGTTGATAAGACAAAATACATGAAAGATGAAGGACTATTGAAGACAAAGAAAGACAAGGGACCTACTTGGCAAAGAAGTATTTATTATTTAGTCCCTTGTAGTCATTTGTAACCCTAGTATCTTTATTATATAAAGAGATACAGGGAATTAGGTTTATGTGTGTCAAGATGTAAAACACCAAAGGTGTGTGTGTGTGGGAAAACCTAGGCATGGGATGCCTAGGGTTTGATGATGTCGACATGTAGTGTTTAGCCTCAAGGATCATTGATCCTTGTTAGATTGTAACCGTCTTAGAGTTGATCGTCTAGGATTGGGGTTGTAGATGTGTTTTGTAGAACACATGATGATGACGAAGAAACCTTAATAATAACAATGATAGTTTGATTATTCCGCTGTGCATATATATATTTTTCATTGTTATTTGTGCTTATTGATAATCCTAGATAAGGTCTAAACAACCTAGAGCATCGATTCTAACAAGTAGTCTTCTAACCCAACAAGCTGAGGGCTTAACAACATTGCCCTTGATTTCCTTAGCAGCACTCACTTTAGAACCAGCATATTTCATTTTAGGCTTAAAAGTATTAACTTTTGGCCTATCAATATTAACTTTTGGCTCATAAGTATTAACATTTTTCTTGTAAAACTTGATTTGTTCATCATAAGATTTAAAGGTTTGTGCTGTTCTAGCATGAAAGGGCCTTGGTGAAGTAGATGGTGATTTAGAAAAGTTTCTTTTGGGTCTTTCACCAAATACTCTAGGTTGTGGTCTAGCAGTATTAAATGGCTTTGTAGTATTCAAAGATTTTATGCCAGTTTTAAGAAGAACTGCTCTTAGGGTCATGATGGGTTGAGGTCTCATGGGGTGTCTGCATTGAGCCTGCAGATGAGAAAAACTTCCACACACAAAGCAAGATTTATTATACATGACAAATTCATCTCCTAGTTGCTCAGATTTTAGCTGGTTCCAGTTTCTTTTGTTACCTCTAGGAGTAGATGACCTATTCCTATACATCTCATCATATTTTACTGGTTTCCTAACAGGTTTTTCAGTTGGTTCTACAGGTTTAGTTGCCTGTGCTTGCTTTGGTTCTCCAGACTCTACACTTGTCTTTTTATTTTCAAACACATATACTTCAGGTAAGGAAGTGTCACTGGCACTTTCAAAGGTCTCATCAGTCTTTTCAGCCTTGGACCCAAAAGGTTTACGGACAAATGTGGGTGCCTTAAACTCTTCTAAGCCAGTGTGTTCAAGGTCTATGCCAGGTGGTGAGGGAATACCTCTGAATGGTGGTGGTGGTGTCTTATAACCCATACCAGATTTGGCTTTGCCAATTAGTGCTTTTTCAAGGTATTTATCAATTCTCTTTGAGTTATAATGTTGTGTATCTTGAAGAGTATCAATGCTTAGTTCTATGTTGTCTTTAATTTGGGCGACTCTTTCAAGTTCTTCTTTTAACACAGTTATGGTGGTGTCTTTAAAAGAAATTTCCCTATTAAGTACAACAGTTGCTTCAGTAAACTTTGACTCATTTTTTTTATAATGAAAATTTTGTTTTTCTAAAACTGCTAAGCCTCTTTTATGATTTGCTAAATTATAACTGGTTTTGGAAAACTCTTCAGCCAGTTTATCATATTGAGCTTTAATAGAATCATATTCACTTAATGAGACACATGTATCTGAGCAATTTGATTTAGTAAGTACCTCAGATACCAAAGCCATATTGTTTATCTTTAGGCGTTTAGGAATGCCTTACTGGATGAGGAATGCTTTTTAAAACAAAAGGAAAAAGTGGTGTGGCTTCGTATTGAGCTCGTTACTGATGTTAATAATGTTAAGAGTAGGAGTCATAGGAATCGTATTGAGCTCGTTACTGATGTTAATAATGTTATGCACCAAGGCAATGAAGTTCCTAATGTATTTGTTCAGCACTATGAGAATTTTCTTGGTGTGGAAGGTAATACTATTCCGCTAGTAGACCAAGGTTTGTTCTATTCTTCTATTGAGTCGGATAGGGCTGATTGGATGGTGAGGGATGTGACTAATTTGGAAATTAAGAATGTTATGTTTTCCATTGGTGACAATAAGGCCCAGGGCCAGGATGGTTTCACGACTGCTTTCTTCAAAAAGGCATGGGATATTGTTGGTATTGATGTTTGTTTGGCTATTCGGGATTTCTTTTCTAATGGGAAGCTGCTAAAGGAACTAAATCATACTATTATTGCTCTTGTCCCTAAAGTATCCACGCCTTCTAAGGTAAATGACTACAGACCTATCTCTTGTTGTAATGTGCTTTATAAATGCATTAGCAAAATTATTACTAATCGGATTAAAGAGGGGCTTGGAGATATTGTTAGTATTAACCAGTCGACATTTGTTTCGGGCCGTAATATATCTGATAACATTCTTCTTACTCAAGAATGTACCTTTAAGATTGATATCCAGAAAGAATATGATACTGTTGATTGGCGTTTTCTTGAAACTATTTTGGTTGGTTATGGGTTTGACAATAAGATGGTTTCATGGATTATGGCTTGCGTGACTAGTGTGTCGTATTCCATTTGTATTAATGGTGATATCTATGGGTGGTTCAGGGGTAAAACGGGCTTACGACAAGGTGATCCTATGTTACTAACTCTCTTATTACAGCAAAGGGTTGAGCAGAGGGATGATTTCCAATACCACAATCTTTGTGAAAGGCAGAAGATTATTAATCTTTGTTTTTCTGATGACCTATTTATTTTCACGCATGGTGATGTTGTTTCAGCTAGTGTGGTTATGGATGCCTTAGATGAGTTCAAGAATTTGTCGGGCCTCGTTCTTAGTATTCCGAAGGGCACGGCGTTCTTTTGTCATGTACAGAACCAGGTTAAGTTGTCCATTTTGAACTCTTTGTCTTTTAATGAGGGTACCCTCCCTGTCAAATATTTGGGTGTTCCCCTTCTATCTTCATGGTTGTTGTATCGGGATTGCAAAGTTCTTGTGGAAAGGGTTCATAATAGAATATCAGATTAGAAGAATAAATTTTTATCGATGGCGGGTCTGTTACAGCTCATTATATCTGTGTTATCATCTATGCATATATATTGGGCTTCTGTCTTTATCCTTCTTGTTCGTGTCATCCATGATCTTGAATAGCTCATGCGTGGCTTCTTATGGTGTCAAGGTGATATGAAAAAGGGTAAGGCTAAGGTGGCGTGGTAGGACATTTGTAAGCCTAAAGAGGAGGGTGGTCTAGGCATTCGTAGCCTCCATGAGTTTAACGTGCCCCTTATGGCGAAACATGTTTATAGTATTTTAATCCATAAGGAATCCTTATGGGTCAAGTGGATTCATGCATACAAGCTGCGTGGTAGGAGTTTTTGGGATGTTCCATGTACGGGTGATATGAGTTGGGGCTGGAGAAAATTACTTCAAATTCGTCCAACTATTCGGCCTTTTTTCTGGTTTCATATTTGTGATGGTAAGAGGGCTTTTATTTGGTTTGATAATTGGTGTTCCATGAGCCCCCTAAAGAGTTTGCTTACTGCTAGAGATATTTCTCATTATGGGTTTTCTTTAAATAATTCTGTTGGTGATTTGCTTATTGATGGTGCTTGGAGATGGCCTAGTGAGTGGATTGATAGGATTCCGGCTTTGTTGATGATTAACCATCCGACGCTTACTGAAGGTGTTACTGATGAGCTGGTTTGGAGAGTGTCTAATGGTGAATTCAAGCCGTTCACCATCTCTCATGTTTGGGACTCTATCCGTGATAGTGCTAATCTGGTTCCTTGGTTTCATGTTGTGTGGTTCCCTCAGTGTATCCTTAAACATGCATTTAATCTTTGGCTTGTCGTTAATTGCAAGCTGAAAACACAAGATAGACTGAGGCAATGGGATGTCAGTCCTGATACTGACTTAAACCTGCTTCGTTGTCTATTTTGTGATAACCAACCTGATTCTCATGCTCACCTTTTCTTTGAGTGCCCTTTTTCTTTACAGGTGTGGACAAGAGTTTGTGCTCTAGGTGGAATGGATAATATTCCTCCTAGACTAGATGATGTTGTTTCGTACCTTATACCTTTGTCTAAAGGACGCTCTGCCACTAGTTTGATATCTCGTCTTCTCCTTGCTGCTTCTTGCTACTCTATTTGGCATGAACGGAATTCAAGGCTATTTAAGAAGGGAATTTTTTTTGGGTAAAAGGGTTAATTCACCCCGGTAAAATGCATTACTCCAAAAAACATTGAGGTACATAGGATGAGGGTGATATGCCTCACCTCAGTCCCTTAGGAAACTTACAGACTCGAATATAAGAATGACACACCATTCCTATAACTTACAATAAAATGAACCTACCAATAATGACAGAAGTACATAAAACATGACAATACTACTCAAGAAACGCACTTGAGCCTTCTAAATCACTATGGCGGTCCACCTTAACTTCCATGAAGAATCCACGTATAAACATCCATGCGATCTTCAACATGTAATATTCCATGATTACCAAAAACCACAATAGCAAGAATCAATGCAACATTAACTTGAAATCCAAAGCACCATGAATCTGCCATCGACAAGAAATAGGATTTAAACACCTAACATACCACCCCGTCTTCCAAATCAACACAAAATCAAATCCATTTGCGACTTCTATTAGTATTATGCACGAAGCATAATCTAATAACCTAATAAGAGAGCAATCCATAGCAAAACGAATTTGAAACATAAACAAGGGTACAAGCGACCCTAACTTCCAGAATAGAACATCTTGAACTTGTAACCTTCCATTCACAGCTGCAATCCGTCAACCTTTGACATGCAATCACTAAACCAGCTGAATAGAACATGTAATAATACTTCCCAAAGCAGAATCAAGGGTCACTAATCCAAACTTCCAGCATAACCACATCAACAACGATCCAAACCAGTTGATAAACAAAATATTCGCAGCAGGATCATGTCAAATTAATCATAGAATTCTTAGATAAGAACCCTAACTCTCAACGACACCATCACCTTCCCTCTCTCAACCAACTTCTACGAATAATCATCACAAACCATAAGATAACCATGATCAATAGATCGAATTTCATGGCATGAATGGACAGCAGTCCAACTTAAAATCGAAGATATAAACATTAACGCGCAGCAGAAACAATTACTAGACAAATCAAACCCATTAAATACGAAACCCTAAAATTAGGGTTTCGTTCAAGAGAGCATCACTAATAAACCATTGAATCCAAAAAAGATAGAAGGTGTTAGGAATTAGAAAATTCCATGTTAAAGTGTCGGTCACCCCAATTATGGTCTAGCATATGTTAGCTCGTAGACGTGTCGTTATTTACGTTATTTAGTAGTTAATTAGTTAGTTTGTAGCGTAGTTTAGTTTAGTTCATCACCGTGGAGGAAGGACGGGTCTTTATCCACTGTATACCTGATCCACAGGCCGTAAGGAGGTCGTTTAGTTTGTAACCTATAAATACCCTCTACCTTCCAAGGTAGAGGGTTGGAAGTTCTAATCTAATATTCTACACTTTTGTTTATCTCTCTAGAACTCCCTCTCTACTCTCTTCATCTCTCTAACCATGGCATTCATATACTATCATCATCCTAGACCACCTGAATCATCAAACAACATAATATTCACGATCCTACAATTGGTATCAGAGCCAAGGTTGTGTTGTTTTGATTGATTCGTATGGTTTTACATGTTTTTGCTATGCGGTTCGTGTGTATGTTGATGTGGTTTGATGCAAATGGTTTGTGGTTTTTTGATATTTTGTTATAGTCACGTTCTGGTCTTAAGAATTGATAAAACTGTTTTTATGTGTTGAATCTGGTTTTGTGCGACTTAAATGAGTTTTTAAGCAGTTTTTCAAACCGTGTCATTCTGGTTCTATTTACTGGTCCTGTACATGTTTTCATCCATGCGAGTTAACTGTTTTTTCATACATGCGAGTTGTTAGTTTTGTCTTTACAAACTGTCCAGATTCAGTGTTAGATCTGATGCGAGTTGGTATGATGCGAGTTACAAACTGTCCAGATTCAATGTGTATTATGCGGGTTGTCTCATTAGTCCAGATTTAAAGTATCTGGAGCGAGTTGCCAACAAAGGTCAAAAGCGACTTGCTAAACTTGTTTTCTTTGAAGCGAGTTGTTAAACATATTCATTGCTCAAAATGCGAGTTGTCAAAACTTTCAAAAGATGCGAGTTGTCTAGGTATTATTATTAAGCGAGTTTCATATTGATGCAATGAAAGCGAGTTGTTGAACATGTTCTTAAGCAGATGTTGTTTATCAAAATTTTAAAGGAAGCGAGTTGTTAAAGTAGAGCATGAGTGTTGTCCTTTTCTAAATGATATATGCGTGCTGATAAAACAACATCACTCGTTTACCTCAGTTTAATGACTCAAGATATATGCGAGTTGGTTGGTTTCAAAACTCAAGATTAAACGTGTCACAAAAACAACATTATCACTCAAGATTATTCGTGATACAAAAACACCATCATCATTATACATCAAGACTCTACATCCATCAACAACATCAACAATTTCTCAATACCAACAATCTCTGATCGAGACAATTAATCTTTTAAAGATTTTATTTGTCACTATTATCATCATCGATTTTATCTCAAAAGGACCAAAGTAAGACAAGATCTCAGGTTGTTTTAAAGCTTTCAAGAATAGATCTTTAGAGATCTTTCACATTAAAACCATTATAAATCTATGAAAAGCAAAGTTGTTATGTTCGAATCCTATCAAGAATGAACATGATACCAAACGGCTTTTCAAATACGAAGTATGATTGTATGTTTTGATCTCAGGTTATCATCTCATGATTCTCAAGGTTATTTCAAACGAATTAACACACGAGACAATGATTCATCATAGATCCAAGAGTCTTGATAATTTTCGAATTAAAAGAATCAAGTTTTTAACATTTTAGTTAATCCTTGTTTCTTTGTTTCGTTTAATCTAATCTACTTCCAACACAATTATTAATCTTACCCGAAACATTGATGATTCATGAAGCATCAGGTCATCCATGTGGCTTAAGACGAACCATATCCTCTAAACCATCCCTGTGGTATTGATGTCATGCTCATGCCATTCCTATGGCGAGCAAGATGGTGTCTCATTCGAATGGTATACCATCTGGTCCTTTGGATTTGGGAAGGTATATCTTCTGGATTAATGGCGAACTAATGTTCATACTGGATTAGGGTTTGATTGGTGTATTAACATTCAGGAGAGAGGCGATTTATGAAGAGAGATATATTTGGGTTTGAAGTTGTTTTGGTGATGATGTAAAGGGGGCGGATGTTTGGAATGATATTAGGGTTCAGTGTGAGTTTGATGATGTCTTTTATAACCCCCGATAGTTTAGGGTTAACTGGCTTTATGAATTGTACTTGGGCCTCAGGTTAATGGATTGATTTAAGTATATTTTTGTTTAGGGCCGAAAGTCTCTTGACTACATGGATCGTGAATCTGGTTTGGATTTGATTATTCCCATATCACATGATAGGCTTGATGGTATTAGTATTGGATATTGATGCTAATATTCACATCAACGTATTCTGAGCCAAATTTTGCTACATCGTGTGTATATGAGGTAACATGGGTTGTGAATGTATTAGATTGTCGATATTGGATTTGTACGTTAAACTTTGTTATGTGAATTTGATCGTGGATCCGAAATATCACTAGTAGGCCGGATATGAATATACTTTGGATTTATGGGCTATGGTAATATATGGGCTACGAGTTGTAACTTGATAATTTGAGATTGTGAGAGATTTGGATTTTATGAGACCTGGATAAAATGAGATTTGTTGAAGAGAATTGATGATGATGGGATTTGATAATGAGATTTGTTGTGGTATGCGGATTGGTACTTTGGCATATACATCTTCACAGAGTATATTATGACACGGCTTAAATTGATATTTGAACAATGTTGACTACGAGGGTTGTTTGGACGGTATTTCTTATTTGGATTTGAAGTGAGGTTTTCCGGGCGCGTCTGCTTATTTCGTCTTCTTTCTTTCTACTCTTCCGCGAAGATGACTTGTTTGGGCATTTATAAAGGGTGATAAAGACTTGGCAATTTATTTATGTTTGTGATTATTTCTCGCTTGACCCACAACGTTGCTATTGTAACCACCGGTAAATTTCACCTCGTATTAAACTAATATAATATTCTAACGAAAGAATACTTATCCATTTTCTACGTCCAAATTTTTTTTTTTAAGAAACGATATCCTTTTATTTGATCACAACCACTAGCCAATGTAATGAACCTCACATCTTTAATAAACATAAACATCTTTATATGTAAAACTATAAAGGTTCTCAACGTTTATTTAACACTTTACGTTATTTCGTTAACATACTTATTAAACTTTCGAACTAAACGTTAGCCCTTTATTAGAGATTTCACGAAGCCCTAATTTATTTTAACTATGATTTTACACAACTAAATCATAATTACTAAAGTACAACATTTTATACCTAGAGTACAAGTCATTAAAGCACGAAACCTAGCTATACTTTAATTCCGTTACAAGCCCTAATATATAACTCTATGATTTTATGTACATGATATATTTTCAAAATACTAATGTACAAGTCTTTCAAGCATAAGTACAAGTCCTTAATGCATAAAGTTTAATGTTTACATTATAAACCTCAATGTACCTACCTTAAAGCACATGATACAAACCTATATTGCAAAAGCCCTTAAAATTGACTTTCCTAAATTTTTAAACCTAATGTACAATTCTCCAATGCTTGTGGTACAAGTATCTTATGCATATATGTTAAATATATCATTTACCTAAGTTAAACTAGTAATTATCTAAAGTAAAATTACAAACCTAACTAAGTATACTACATCTCTACACTCTAGGTACAACTCACTAAGCCCTATGGTACAACACCCTAAAGCACTAAACGCCCATGGTTCTATCCTAGTCTAATTCAAACCAAACTAGTTCTAACTACATACTTGTTAATTCCTAAGCTACAAGGTAATTACTAGCCTATTTTTACTACACATCACCATGTCCCTTTTTATCTTTTACACCTTGGTCAATTATATTAAGCTTCTACATGTTTTTATTTTTAACCATTCAAACAAATGCACATGCAACCTTAACCTTATGGCTATAAATTGAACAAGCATACACGCATGTGTATTTTTTTTTAAAACCATTCGAACTAATGAGACAAGTTGAACAAGAAATCATCATGTCCTCTTTCAATCCATTCGATCTAGATATCAAACTAATGGCAAGCTTTCAAACACCTCACCTTGTCCCTTCTCTTGCTAGACAAGGTGACATAGCACCTTAGAAAACCATACTTCTCCACACCTATATATATATATACGCCCCACTTACCCCTCCTTGAGTCTCATCCATCACACACACCATACAATACTTCCCATTCACCAATACATTCTGAAAAATTACACTAAGTAGTGAAAGGAAGAAGTCTTGTTCAAACTTAGAAATCTATTTGGTCTCATTGTTGCTCTTGTCAAAATTCCAAGCATGTAAGTCTTTTAAACTCATCCTATTTCGTTTTAACTTTTAATATCAATTGCATACTGTTAAAAATGATTTTATAAGGAAAACGTAGCAATTTGAATCACTTAAAACGAGTACACGAGTCAAAAGTTATGGTCTAAAGAAGTTGCCAAAAATCTGTCCGAACTTTCTGTGGACAGAACACTTGGGCACGCGAAACGAGGCATTTCTGGTCCGTTTCATGAAAAAGTTAAAGCACGAAAGTTGTCCGGAACGACATTTTCTTCAAAAACTCAGGTGCACGGGTCTAGAAAACGCATAACGAAGCCAGAATTTAATAAAAATCCCAACAGCTGTTAGGTATATCTTACAAAACAACGCAACACCCCCTACTTGTGCCCTATTTATTTACATCGTGTCAAAGGTATTAAGGCCAACCAAAGCTCCGTTGTAAACACCACCTAGGACACTCTAGAACGCCCCCATAAACCGGTTAAAAAGCCTAGTCGTTATCTTTAAAAACAGCCATCATTTTGGTCAAAAGTCATAAACGCCAAAAAGATTTTTACAACAAATATTTGGGAAAACATGGGATTTTTGATAAATTTGAGTAAGAACTATCTTAGAAACATTAGAAATGGGTAAAACAATATTTCCCAAGGTCGCATGCAAAAGATATAGAGCTTTATGGTTTAAAACTGAAATTTTCATAAAACGCGTCGTGGCCAAGTGGCCATGTTCGTGGACTTGTATCTTTCTAATCAAAGAGAACTAGGACATGAGACTTATACCATTTAGAAGGGCTTACATCATAGTGTTTAAAGGGTCAAATGCGATGTAGGAACACTAGCTTGCCTCGTGTAAAATCTGCCCTCTTTTAGCCCCATTATCGTCCAAAAACAACAAAAAGCACATAACCCCCTTACTTTGTAAAATCATTGCGACCAAACCGTAAGAGCTTAAGACCTCTAGTTTGAACCATTAGAAATAACACCGGACAAAATCTTGAAGGGATCAATAACGTAGTAAAAACATTTTAAGGCCTCGCTTATATTTACCCGCACTTTTGTCAAATTAGGCCTAAAACTAGTAAATTTTCTTATGAAAGTTCAAGCATAAAAATTGTAATTTTTGTAAGATAAAGTTTTCTTGGATTAAAAATGTAATTTCTGTGAAGTTAACTATATAAGGGCTAATTTTGTCAATAACCCATAGTTGAGGGTTTAAAGTGTCATTTTTTAAAGTACAAGGGTAAAAACTGTAAATATTTAAATTTGTAAATTATAACATTTTGGAAACATAAAATATTTAACAACTTGGGTTTCGATAAAATTTATTATCCATCATCCGAGCCATAAAAATAAGAACGATAAGTATTGCTAATTTTTTTAGAGACTTCATGTTACCTAACTATCGATAAAGCATCGTTATCACATAAACTTGAACTCGAATACTAAAAACATGACATACTAACTCAGGTCACGAGTCGGAGCAGTTTATTCACATTACTTAATTTGTTTTCCATCCAGACTACTGTAACATCGAGGTGAGTTCGTAGCCCCGTTTTTATACTTGTTTATTAATGTTTTGAGGGAGATACATGCTCAACTACTTTCTTTTATTATCACAAATAATCTAAACTTTTACATACTGTTGTGAGTCATAGCCCCTCTTTTCCTTATTTTTAATGTTTTAAGGGAGATACATGCTCAAATATTGCTTGATATTTTTACATTTATTTTAAACTCTTATGAATTACCGTGAGTCATAGCCCCTCTTTTCCTTATTTTGAACGTTTTGGGGGAGATACATGCTCAAATATTGCTTGATATTTTTACATTTATTTTAAACTCTTACGAATTACTGTGAGTTCGTAGCCCCGTTTTTATACTTGTTTATTAATTCTTTGGGGGAGATACATGCTCAACTATTTTTATTTACATTCAAAAGTACTTTATACTTTTACATATTACTGTGAGTTCATAGTTCATTTTTACTTGTTTTTCAAACTCGTGGGGAGATACATGTTACAAATTCGAACACAAGTATTTTTCTATGCTACACCTACACTTGATTGCTATTTCTTAAGTTACTTACTGTTGCCACTGAAAGTCCCTCATATCATGAACCATTAATCACTTGCGAGTGAACGCGAATATCGTGAATATATCTATTGGCAGTTGACGCCCCATTTGTGTTAGCCGGATAGGTAACCAAATGCGCGTTATTTGAGAATACTAGGAGAATGGCAAACTCCTACCAGAGGGCATTGTTGCTCACATCATTATTATGATGTTTGTAACTTACGTCATTATTATGACGCGTTCGTGTTAAGGTTTGCGTTCATGAGACTTAAGGCAATATATATACTGTGTTGCAATGATACAAATGCTGCAACTACTGAGTTTAAGGGTGCAACAACGTGGCCCAACCTTGAAACTTGTGTTCAACTGATTTGCATACAAACTCTATGGATTCACTCAACTTTTGACCCGGTTAGGGCAAACAAATGACTATGGGTGCATAACAACGTAGTCCACTACTTATTTCATCGATATTTGTATTTATTACAATAATCAAACTATTGAACTCAACTATTTTATCTATAAACTCTATGAACTCACCAACCTTTGTGTTGACACTTTTAGCATGTTTATCTCAGGTTCATAATTTACGAGGATGGCATGGAAGGGCACGGATACTCAAGAAGGCTATATTATCATTCGAAAACTTATTTAATAAATTGTAAAACCACTGGGACCTCATTTTGTAAACTCTGATATTTATATTAATCGAATGATAAATCTATTAAAACGACTCAATTAAAGTTCGTTTTCTATTATTATAACTGTTGAGCCATGAAGTAACACCCAGCTTGAATTCCGCTGCGTATCATGAAATTGGGGGTGTTACAGCTATCACTTCGGTGTCTCACTCAGTTGAGAATGTCAAGAGGTTTTGTACATTGGGTACACCGTTTCTTCTTCACAAGGATTAGTACAAGTTTAAGCAACAATTCTAGGGAATTTTACTTCATGTTCAAGTTTGGTATATTGGATTTACTCCTCTATGTGATCACAGCAATAGCCGACATAATTTTTGGATGATGTGTTTTCCAAAGTATTTATTAGATGGTTGATGATGTTGTTGATGTTGGAGAATGAACCGTTGATGAACCACTACATGTTCCCCTAAAACAGATATTCACCGAAACCAAATTTGTCATAACAAATTCAAGCTGACGTTGTTTACGGTTTAGTCTTGATTTTGTAAAATCCCACGAAAGAATCTATTTCTCGGTTTAAATCATAACTTGTAAAATCCCGTGACAATGGAAACATCCTGGTAATAGTAAAGTGCATTTCCGGATCTATCTTACGGTGTATTCTTGGTTTTGTAAAATCCCGCGAAAGAAACTATATCTCGGTTTAAACCATAGAGTTGTAAAATCCCCGTATTGATGGAACCATCTTGGAGAAGAGAAAGTGTAATTCTGGATCTTACTTGATGTTGGTGCTACAGTTTCTGCTTCGAAGAAGGGATAAAAGGGTGTCTTTCATGAATTGGATGTGTGTTTGGATATTCGTCATGGTAGTTTGGTTATTACATGGTTTTACGGGGTTATGTGCTTGTAACCATGGTCGGGATGAAAACCATTATCATAGTTCACTTTAAAACGTCAAAGGAGGCTAGAATTGAGCAGTTAACCAGAAGATGTGACAACGGCGTTAATTCAGTATTATTTATTTGAGGTTGAAGTGAAATATCACGGGCAAGTGTACTTAGTATCTGAAGGTATCGGGGATGGTTGGATGAAGATTCTTCAAGATCCTTGTTCGAGCTTATTATAAAAAATGAAGACTTGGAAATCTAGTTATTGTTGGGTGTCTTTTACCTTTTCTTTTACAACTTGGGGGAATTGGGCTCTTACCACCACAAAATAACTATCACTTTAAGGAGTTACGTTGTAGTGCTCAGTGTCACATTCAATTGTGGATTTTCAAGAGGTCATGTACGTCTTATACTTGATAATTGGTTGGATGAAGAGTATAGAGTACTTAGAGATTCAATGGAGGATGAAGTCTCGACACCGCTCTTTGTTAAATATGTGCAAGTTTAAGTTACGAGTTCGGGTTAGTTTACTTCGGGGTCAAATTCGTCATATTGGGTTTTCTCCATCAACTGTCACGACATAGAGCCTACTGAATGATAATGGGGTTGATTATAAGTTTGCCAAGAGAGGTTGAAAAGAGAGAGATTATGACGTATGAACACAACAGTTCATGCCTCGTTATCTAAAGAAAAGAAATGTGTACGTTTCAGTGCGCATTATCTTCCGAAGAAGAGAAATCTTCTTATGACGTATGAACTCAACAGTTCATGCCTCGTTCTCTAAAGAAAAGAAAAGTGTACGTTTCAGTGCGCTTTATCTTCTGAAGAAGAGAAATCTTCTCTATTATGACCATTCTCATCAACATGTTTCATACTTTTCCATGCACTTCAGTCATCAAGTGAACCGGGCTACCATTCATTGTTTTCTTATTCCACTTGCTCAAATATAATGACGATGGCGACATCATGTGCTAATTTTGCGGGGGAGAAGTGTGAATAGAATACTTTTGGATGATTTCACTTATTTAGTCAAGAATGGCATCTCTGTATGCAATTCTTGAGGGGGAGAAGAAGTGTGAATTTTTTGCATTATTGATTGATATTTGAGAATATAAATGGTCATACGGCTCTAAACTCATGTAAGAACCAAGCTTCTTCTTATCAGGTCATCTTCACATGGAGTTTTTCTTTTCTAAGAGCCGTTGGTTGACATCTTCACTCGGATTGATGAGTTTATCGACAAAGTGCTTCCGGTTAATGCTTCACGTATACATCAACATGATGATTCCGAACAATCTCTCTGTTATTGTTTGATGTGATTGGTAGTTTGGTGTTACCATCTTGTGTGTTCGTTGCGGCCTGATTGCTGATTTCTTTGGTGAACATCTTTCTGTTCTTGTTTGATTGGGAGGGATTTTAGTTAAGGGGATTTGCAAGATGTAAGTTAATTGGGATGCTTTTTGGTGGGATGATTTTTGGTGTGAGTTGAAGATGTTAACTATCTATTACCCAACTGCACAATCTTGAAGAAGGTCGAGTCTTCAGTCTGTTCTACATTTTCTGCTACATGTTAGAAGACTAAAGACGAGTTGCATTTAACGATCTAAAGACTTCTTCTTAATCTGGGCATTAATCAAAACAGATTGTCGGTTTAGGGGAGAGCACTAATTGGGAGAGTGTTATAAGTCAGATTCAATCCCCAATTAGACTTGCTCATATTCTTTAGCAGTGACTCCTCGAGACGTTGATATTGACTATTGTAATATTGCAGTTGCACTATTGAATAATAATCCGCTCTTTGGTATTCCTTTGCCAAATCTTCACGGATTATTGTTCATGAAAATTGATCCGCTCTTTGGTATTCCTTTACCAAATCTTCACGGATTATTGTGCACTCTGTAAATCAACCACATGAACATTAAGGAAAATGACTAACTCATCCGCTTGAAGACTTTATTGGTGAATCTTCCAGATCAGTCTCTATATGTATATCTTTAGGAAGATGGAATTGACGTTGAGGAATCATTTGTTCTGGTTCATTAAGTGGGTCAATGTACATCCGGTTGTACATTTATTCACGTGTTGGACATTTGACACAAGTTGATTACTTCGGAGTTAATCATTTATCACTTATTTGAGATTGAGGTTGACTTTCACAAAGGCGTGTTCTTATTTGATAACTTGCTCGGGCTTAAGAATTTGAGTTGAAGACTTGGTTTATCTAGTTACCAGCAGTCGAGGTGGATGGTTGAAGACCTGGTTAACTATCACTATTAGGAGTTACTTTGTTTTACTCAGTGTCACACGCATATGACGGTGTGGATAATCAAGAGGTGTTAATGTCTCATACTTTGTTTGGGTAGTGAGTACTTAGAGATTTGCTTGAAGCATAAATTCTCGACACCGTTCTTCCATCATTAGGTGCAAGCTTAAGATACAAATGTGGGGAAGTTGACTTCAGTTTCAAGTATGGTATATCGGGTTTTACTCTTCAGTGGTCACTTCAAATTGTCTACATAAGGGTTGATAAAAATAGTCAGAGAGAGTCTTCAGCAAGTTGATTCTTACAAGAGTTCAAGTGTTCTTCTCATAAAGATTTCAAGTATTTGGGCTTATACTATGTTACTGATTCTGAAGTGTCAAAACTAGCAAGGGGGAAGGAGACAAGCATCTAAACGCGAGTAAACTTGATGAACTTAATACTTCTAAGTAATTGAATATATCCCGGGAAGACAAATGTTATTACCGCAGAGAAACTCAAGGTTTGACTCATGGCGTTTAGTGTTTATTCCAACTATGTAGGGGAAGAGATGTTAGAGAAAGTTTCTGAAGATAAAAGAGGTACATAAGTGTGTGGTGATTTCGATGGTATCGCAATGATCAGGGGAGAGAGATTGTGTACATTGGGGATGCTCAGCTGTTTCACTTGAGTGCTTAATCAGTGATTCAGAGATATAATCACTTATTCCGAAGTTGACATCCGCAGAGATTGTCATCCGCAGAGATAATCAGTGACTTGGCCTGCTTCTTCAATGTTATCAGTTATTCCTTCCTTGTGTATTGGTATACTTCGGATACTTGAGCTTCATACACGATCATCAGGGAAGAAAAATGTAAACATGGGGAGGTGTTTTCATTCGCCTCTTGATGTGTATTCGGGAGAGCTCTTGGGTATTGGTGTACTTCGGGTTCTTGAGCTTCATTCACGATCATCCGGGAAGAAAAATGTGAACATGGGAAGATGTTTTCATTCCCCTCATGATGTGTATTCGGGAGAGTTCTTGAGCATTATACAAAGAGGCTGACTGCATCAATTCAACTACTTGGGGGAATTGTTCTCTTGACACCTTTTGGAATGGATCGCTTCAGACTTCAGTGGTAATGAAATATGAGAAGAAATTTAAAGAGTGGGATGATACGTTGCTATTCTTGTTGATGATATAACCCCGAACAAAGAATCTAGATTATCGTTCTTAAAAGGAGCAGCGGGATTTATGATAATGGTGTGTTTCTATGTGCACCTGGCTAAAGCAAGCTTGAAATAGAGCTTCGAATCTGCTCATCTAATGGATTTTCGATTTGGGGGGAAGCTGCCAAAGTCTCTCTTTCTCAAAGGCACATGTTCTGTCTTCTATTCTGGAGCCTCGATTTGCTTTGGTGGTGAATGTTTAAGAGATGATGACTTCTATCTTCTGCAACGGGACTGCTTGATATCCTTATCTCGGTACTCGTATCATCATCTTCTTTTACTATATCATCTTCTCTATCCTTGTATATATTTATCAAAAACCAAATACAAAAATATAAAACAAACAAAAAGAAAATAGAAAAATATAAAACCTTCAAAAACCCATAAAAATCAGAAAATTTGAAAAATACCAAAAATATGTTTTCCTAGACATGTCTTCTGGTATCGATAACATCTACGGTCTTAGAAATGTCATTCAATAATGGCACGGGACTTTAGATGAAGTTTGAGCAGGAGGTGTAAATATTTCTTTCTAAACATGTCTCAAAATATGGCTTACAGTTATTTCAGACTGTAATCCGCGCTTCAAAAAATGGCTTGCAGTTATTTCAGACTGTAACCCGTTCTTAAACCATGGCTTGCTATTATTTCAGATAGCAACCCATTCTTTTAAAGGAAGGAAAGTGCTGCGCTAAACCTATTTTCCAAATATTTCGTGCACTTATCCTAAAAACAAAACAAGGAAAGTATGTCGAAGGACTGCTGTTCCTACACAAATGTTTTTCCGTCTAAAATTCTTCAGAAAAATATTTGGTGTTTTAAAAAATGGTGGTAAATGAGTTGCTTTAAAAACAATCAGATTCAGAGTTTTTGTAAAATTGAAAACTCAATCAATGACTTCAGCGCTTTTAAACTTTTCATAAAATGAGTCATGGATTGAGGGGGATAATGTTTTTCAAATCTACATCATCTAACGGGCTTTCTTAATTATCCTAATATGCTTAATTAAAAATGATGTTAACCTATGTTGAAGGACTAGGTTCCTTTGATATGATTGCTAGGATTAGATGATTAGAGTTTGATGAACACATTATTCCCATACATTTATATGATCTGATTGATATGTTGCATTGACTTTTATTAGTCGATTGTTGTTTGGGTGATGTCGACCACCATATATTTGTATGTGTGTTCACTAACGTATGCAGGTATATTGGTATAAAAGAATGTTCCCGATCTGGATCCCACAATTGAAGATGATTGGATGCCGAAAGGAAAGGGTAACTATATCTTGGGTTGACAAATGAAGAAACAGAGCTTAATTGGACTTCTATGGAGAGTTGGCATAAATGCAACGTAAGAGGTCTCACTGCATCAGCAGATGGTTTTCTTCTAAGTGATTGAAGAAACGGAGCTTAATTTGACCTCAGTTGGCATTCAAAATGCAACGTAAGAAGAAGTCTCACTGCATCAGCAGATGGTTTTTCTTCCAAACCCTACAACAACAAAAACGGAAGCTTCTCATTCACCTAACGTATCTTTGTGTAGGGATAATAGTGATGATACCATTTTTCTAAAACTTTGTATAATATTGTTTTTGAAAATGGAAAAATATTGTTTTGAAAATAAATTGGACTAAATTTTGAAAATCACCGGACTTCTTTTTATCAAAACCTATGTCACTCAATTATCGACTTCAGTCATCGATTGAGGGGGAGAGTGATTTAAAATATAATATTTTCAAACAATATTTCTTCACAAAAGTCCGTTGTGTACGATAATAAGTGGTGATCTAAAGATTTAATGTTATGTCATGGTATGATTTTTCTTTTGAATCAAGGTCTCTCAAAATGAAATTTTTTCTGTTCTTGTTTGATTGTGAAATTGTTTTATTTTACTTAAAGATCTCTTAAAACAATCATACCTAACACTAACAATCTTTAATGTCTTAATCTGTTCCTTATCTGTCATTTTTCAAAATCAAATATTGCCACGTCTTTCCCCAAATTTTTCTAAATGATTTAAATCAGTTGGGATCACAAATCTCAAATGGTTTGATATTTCTGATCGGGGTAGAGATCGTGATTTAAATCTCAAATCTGTTTTAAATGGAATTGGTTTTAGTCCTTTAAAGGCACTCCTGCCTCCATGTGCCAAACGATTCCAATATACATAATGCACATGTTAAGGAGGAGCATTTATCCAAAAACAAGATGAGTTTTTAAATCAGGCACATTTTCTCCCTTGTTTTCTAAACCTTATTAAATCACTTGGGATCCAAAATCTCAAAGGGTTTGATATTTTTGATCGGGGGAGAATTTGTGATTTAATAATGAAATTTGATAAAAGGTGATCGATTTGATTCAAAAGTGCAAGCTTCTCTCTCATATGTGCTAAACACTTTCGAATCTCGAAGCATATATTGAGGGGGAGCATTTTAAAAGAAAATAAACTATCGAGGTACAAAAGCTTTTATGTTTTAACATAAAGTACCTTGATTGAGTTTTCAAATGGTCTTCTTAAAGGCTTTTGTGATCGTGAATGTGCTTCAAAAGAACTCTTTCCTCTATGTGATAAAATGTTTTCAAATAGCCTATGCACATATTGAGGGGGAGAATTTACCAAAGAAATTCAAATGGCCTTTTCTATGAAAATTGGCTTTTTCTATGAAAATTGTGATCAAGAAATTATTTCAAAAAACTCTTGCGTCCATGTGCTAAACAATTTCAAAATTATATGCACATGTTGAGGGGGAGCATTTCTTAATGATCAAAACTATTAAGGTACAAAATGCTTTGATCTCGTATCACAAGTACCTTGATTGTTTTTCCAAATGATTTTTCAATTGGTTTCAAGGAAGAATGAAATGTACCAAAAGACTGACCATTTTACTTTATGTATGGAGTTATAAGGATGGTGAGGTTAGGTATTAGTTCCCACGATCCGCCAGAACCGGAGGGATCTACCCAGGGAAAATCCACTAGATAGTGTAGAGTCCTTAGGTATATTGAAAAAAAAGGAGAAAAGTGAGATATGGGAAGAGTGCCGACTGAGACATAGCTAGAACTGGAATAAACCCAACAAGGTTCTAGTAATGAAGTCTCGGTAAGCACTGAAGGGGTTGAAGAATGAAAAAGAAATGAATGTGAAAGGGTGAAAAGAAATAGCCCTCCAATAATTCAACCTTAGGGCAGTAACCGGGTTCAATACATATGCTACTGGTGTTTACTAAGGTAATACTGGTATTGAAGACAAGACGTCATGGACCCAGTGACGCACTGCACTAAACTTCCCAAGCTACTCAAGTTCCTCTTAAAAGGGCTTGTTTCATTCTCACGGGGAACCGACATTATCTATCGACTTTCTCTTAGAGATTGTTGATATTGAAGAAGGAGACCCTCTCCCTAGTCTCCGACATAGGAAATCAAATGTGCACTAGTGAGTCTAGAGCCAAGAGATCATCCACAATATCTCATTAGGACACAAAATTAATGAAGACTTGTTGTTTCACATAATGTGGAAAGTAAGAATATATTAAGAGTCCTACGCATTACCCTTGTTGTATAGCCAGAACATCCGAGTGATATGAAAATATTCACGATGAAGATGGAAATCCTTCTTGAGCCAACATCAAACAAGCTCTTGGTGGGTGACATGTGAGATCTTTTCTAAAGATCAAGTTTGTGACAACTGGACAGAAACGATGGGGCGATTCACTCTTGAATCAACCTTGGTCCAGGAATAGAATTGCCGAATGCTTTTGGAAAAACCGTTCGATGTGAAAATCTTCTTTTCTCTAGCACGTAGAATGTGTACTCATGTTTTCAAACACAAAAAGTATCTCTGATTGAAAAAATACTTTTGGAAAAACCGTTCGATGTGCGAATCTCTTCTTTTCTCTAGCACATCGAATGTGTACTCTTTTCAAATACAAAAGGTATTTTTGATTGAAAATTGATCTTTCTCATAAAACCTTCGTTGTATTGCAAAACTCTTCATCTTAAGCAATACGCGATTGTTTTTCAAATCATTTTTCATCAATCAGTGAATCTCAATTCGCTGGTTCACTCACTCCGTGTTGTCGTCTTTGAGACATTCCGGTTTGAGAACAGCTAGAACGGCTGCGAAACCCTGTCAAGGAGATTCTTTGGAATTATACTTGATCACATGCAGTACTTGTACTGATCAACGGGGAACCGTGGGCCGTGTACCTCAATTCAATGAAAGTGATCAAAGACACTTTCGTG
Source organism: Chrysanthemum seticuspe (assembly GCA_019973895.1). Classification (NCBI taxonomy): domain Eukaryota; kingdom Viridiplantae; phylum Streptophyta; class Magnoliopsida; order Asterales; family Asteraceae; genus Chrysanthemum; species Chrysanthemum seticuspe. Next base: position 181,931,347 of record BPTQ01000009.1, read on the forward strand.
TGTTTTATTGCTAACTGTTGTCTGCAGGTACATTTGGACGGTTGCAGCTGATCAGAATTGAGGAGTCAATCCAAAGCCACATGCTCACAGCATCAACACTTAAATTGAAGAAATCATGACTGGTGCATATCTACATAACTTGGTTCTGATATTTTTATACTATGCTTGTGCTACGCTGCTGCAAATATCATGAACCAGTAAAGCTTCTGCTACTCTGATGGAAAGATGTCATGATCCTGAACGTGTGAGCATGTCGGTCCGAAAGTCACATCATCACATGAAGGCAACACAACTATGGATGATCCAGAGAGATTTACTGTGGCTAATGATCTCAATGAAACCTCGAAGATCATCAAAGATATGGATCAGTTCAAAGACCTCCACCTAAAGTACGAAATAATCGGACAATGAAGAGTCACTACAAATGCACAAAGAATGTGGACATTGAAGAATTGAAGTCTACGAGCTCAAGAACGAAGTCAAGAATAGAATGCTAGGATTCAATATGTAAATCATGGGGTGACCTCCCTTAGGGGGAGATTGTTAGGAATTAGAAAATTCCATGTTAAAGTGTCGGTCACCCCAATTATGGTCTAACATATGTTAGCTCGTAGACGTGTCGTTATTTACGTTATTTAGTAGTTAATTAGTTAGTTTGTTGCGTAGTTTAGTTTAGTTCATCACCGTGGAGGAAGCACCGGTCTTTACCCACTGTATACCTGATCCACAGGCCGTTAGGAGGTCGTTTAGTTTTTAACCTATAAATACCCTCTACCTTCCAAGGTAGAGGGTTGGAAGTTCTAATCTAATATTCTACACTTTTGTTTATCTCTCTAGAATTCCCTCTCTACTCTCTTCATCTCTCTAACCATGGCATTCATATACTAGCATCATCCTAAACCACCCGAATCATCAAACAACATAATATTCACCATCCTACAGAAGGCTGATAGGGGAAGGTTTTGATCGCCCATAACAACCAAATAACGGTCGTATAATAATAACCATGAACAATAGACGATCGACCAAAACAAATAAAACCATAAAACTGATTACAAAAGCAATCGTTTAGGGTTAAACTCGCAGCACTGATCACACCCTATATAAATACCAGCGAATGAACACCGGCATCAAACAAAAAGGATAATAGGTGCGATCAAGTAACCCTCAACGATCCAAAACCCTAATAAAAACGATAAAAATGATGAATAAAAAGTTAGGGTTTTGGAAAATCATCAAAGGAGAAATCCGATAGAGATATAGGGATTATAGATTACCAACCACCCTCCAATTAATCTAACTGCCCAAATTCGTATTGCATATCCCCTAAAAGAGGGATAGAGAGGACGATTAGGCATTTTTGGTGGTCGGAATTTAGGGGAGGGTGGCGGCCGGATTTCTCCCAAGGGGAGAGAGAATTTTAGGGTTTTTTTAAGAAGGGGATGAAGTCATATACACAGGTTTTTGATGATATTGTTACTATTGTTCGGTTGAAGATCCTTTCGTTTCGGTTCACGAAGAACTCTCTGCGGATTAGAAGGATTATGGATACATGGAAGCTACCTGGATCGGTGATCATTGAGTCTGCTTTAACGTCTTGATGGAAGTTCTTAAGTGCTGGTCTTTTTCGCGAGGGGAGTGCCAGGAAGGGGTTGTACTCTTTTTCCCTACTCCAAGGTTTTTCCTTTTGGGGTTTTTCTTAGAAAGGGTTTTTAAGGAGGCAAACTTCCTGGGTCGCCTTGCTCCCTTCACGCTTACGGTGATTGCGGGATGCTCGCTTGTTACAATTTTTTCTTGTTTTATGCCTGGTTAGGTGATGTAATTTATTGCTAGGTTCATTGTGTTTATGGTATGTCATAAACACTAGTTATCAAGCTTTAGCTTGAGGTTAATGTGGTATTTCTGCCACATTCCATTTGTATTTAACATTATTTTTGGTTATATATTAACCGGGGTAAAACCCTTTACCCAAAAAAAATAAAATAAAAATATGCACGGTTATTTTAAGGGCAAGCGTGGGCTTAGGCAAGGAGACTCGCTTTCTCCCTATATGTTTACCCTGGTTATGGAGGTGTGATCACTTATGTTCCAACGGAGAGTTAGGGATTCCGGGTTATTTACTTATCATCACAAATGCTCTCAATTACGTATTATTAATCTTTCCTTTGCAGATGATTTGTTTTAGTTCGCTCATGGTGATGCGGATCGGCCGAGGTCATTATGGAGGATTTGGAACAATTTAAGCATGCTTCTGGTCTTACTCCTAGTCTGCCCAAAAGCACGGCTTATTTTTGTAATGTTCTTAATCATGTTAAAATTGTTATTCTTCAGATTCTTCCTTTTGCTGAAGGTGTGTTGCATGTTAAGTACCTTTGGGTTCCTTTGATTACTACGCGGCTGATTTTTAGGGATTTCAAGGAATAAGTGGAGTGGTTATCTAATCGTATCAAGGATTGGCGCAACAAATCGCTGTCCTTCGCTGGTCGTTTACAGCTTATTCAATCGGTTTTGTCGTCTATGCATATTTATTGGGCATCTATATTTATTCTCCCATCTAGTATTGTTCATGACCTTGAGCAGCTTATGAGAGGGTTTTTATGGTGTTATGGTGATGGTGCGAGAGGTAAGTCTAAGGTTGTGTGGGAAGTTGTTTGTTTGCCCAAGCATGAGGGCGGTCTTGGTATTCGTCGTATTGTTTCATTTAATAATGCTCTCATTGCTTCTCATATTTGGCGCTTGTTTACATGTAAGGATTCCCTATGGGTTAAGTGGATCCATATGTATAGGTTGAGGGGGCGTAAATTTTGGGATACCCCGTGTCGGGGTAATATGATATGGAGGTCGGCATGTGCTTGGTTTGATCAGTGGTGCCCAGACGGGCCTTTGTCGCTTGTTGTTTCTTCTAGAGACATGCATCGTGCGGGCTTTTATCCTAGTTCTACTGTTCATGATGTGATTAATCGGAACGTGTGGTCGTGGCCTAGTAATTGGGGTGATCGATATTCGGTATTATTTCTATTCCAGTCCCTAATTGGATTGATAATTTGAAGGATAAGTTATTTTGGCGTTATGGTGATTCCATAAAGCCATTTTCGGTTTCTCTTGTGTGGCGCCCTAGGGGTCTTGATGTGGATTGGTATCATCTTGTTTGGTTTTCTCATCGTACACCGAAGCATGCTTTCCATCTTTGGCTGGTCTTAAAAAGAAGATTACGGACTCAAGACATGTTAAGATATCATGATAGCCATAATGATCCTAATAGTGATATGTTGGTGTGTCCTCTTTGCAGGACTCAATCTGATTCTCACGATCATCTCTTCTTTTATTGTGTGTTCTCTTTTCAGGTTTGGTTTTCTTTGAAGATGTTTGTAGGTTTTCAGGATTTTCCGGATTCGTTGGATGATGTGATTCACTTTCTGATTCCTTTATCGAAGTCTCGGTCGGTTAAAAGTGTTGTCTCCAAGCTTCTTTTTGCGGGTTCTTCCTATTTCATCTGGCAAGAAAGAAACAACAGGATTTTTAAGCATCAAAGAAGATCAGAAGTTCAAGTTATTGATGTTATCAAGTCTACGGTTCGGCTTAAGCTTCTAACATGCAAATTCAAGAAGAAGTCGAATACTAGAGTTCTGTTGCGGGTTTGGCAGTTTCCTCTTTCTCTTTTACACTCTTAATGGTGGGTTCCAGTTATGTTGATGATTCTTGGCGCTGGTGGTTGGCAGATAGAGGTGTTTCGTTTGCTTATGCTATTGGAGGTCGTGGTTTTTCGTTGGAGATCCAGGTGAGTGTTGTACTCTTTTTCCCTACTCCAAGGTTTTCCCATTGGGTTTTTACTTGGAAAGGGTTTTTAAGGAGGCAGGCTCATCTGATTCATCAATCTCCATCGAAGAGGTGGGCGGATAGGTGGTGTCATTCATGTGTTCTTAGATGGATGTTCCCTATTGGTGTTTTAGCTTTTGTATTATATAGCTTTTGTAACTCTTAGTGGCATGTCATAGCGATTGTCATTGGTTGTTCAAGCTTAGCTTGAAGTTAATGTAGCACGTCAGCCTCATTCCATTGTACTTATTTGATTGATTCTTAATATATTTTACCATGGTGAATCCCTTTAACCCAAAAAAAATCCAAAAATATCCCAAAACAATTCCAAATGCTCTAATAAGATCGACGAGGCTTTTGACGATAAGCAACTCGGATGCAAACGGTGCCAATCGGGTCTAACCCGACTTACAGTGAATTACGCTCGACGGTGACAAACAGGAATTTGACATAAGCAGAGGCGTGTAGCAATGCCAAAAGCGTTACGATTCATGAGGTGTTGCGATGTGTGAGTGCAGGCTTTCGTGATGTTTGGTGAGTGTGAGTGTGTGAGTCCACCTAAAGCTCATCGTTCTTAAAACCAATCTCTAACCCGGACATAATCCTGTTATAACTACTCCTAGTATTGCAAAATTCACCTCAGAGACAGACATAGGTGATCAATCCATGTCCCACTGTCTCTGGCTGAATACAGGTGATCAGTCTATATTCACTCGAGGTTCAATGAATTTTGACCAACCAAGGCACAACCAATTACTATAAACCAATTTGTGGAAAACTAGAAGGGGGGGTTAAATAGTTTTACCAATTTTACGTTAGTTTCAAAAACTTTAGATTCGTTAATATGTGAGATCTTATGGATGTAGAGAAAGTATAGATCTAATGATAAAGCAAGTAAATAAAGTAAAGCGAAGGGAAAGAAAAGACACAACCGATGTATAGTGGTTCGGCTACAAGGACACCTTCCTTGCCCTACTCCACTCCCCGAGTCACCTACTCGAGAGTTCAAGCACTATGTCAACAAACTCCTTCACTTGGCGGAGAACCTTCACAACGTTGCTTACACTTTTTCTGGTACAAAGCTAAATACCGAGTCCGTAGCACGGTGGACCAAACTAACACGACTATTACACAACAAATATGTGAAATATCAAATACAAGATCTTCGCTACAGAAATCTTGCGGAGTAACAAATCAATCAAGGACCCCTTGCTTGGATGACTTGTAGAATGCTCGTGATCTCACCTTAGAGAAGGACCTATATGAGGATCACAATAGAAAGAAAGAAGAACAACTCTCTAGATCAAGTGATCTATATGTTAGAAGAGAATGAGAGTGTTTGAGAGATTTAGTAAGAAGAGGGGTGAGTTAGAATGAAGAAATGGCTCTCTATTTATAGGCAAAATCTTCCACTGTTTCCCGGATCCCACGGATCCCTTCCACTTGGGATCCGTCTAGTGTAATCCTAGGGATCCGTGGAACGCTCCTCTTTGCCCATGGGTTTTTTTGTTATGGGTCATGGGTTATGGGTTGGTCCATGGGTTTTCTTTAGATTCAATGTATCTAGGTATACATTGTATCTAGCCAACTTGGGTATGGGTTAAGATCCATGGGTTATGGTTTTTACCCATCCTAATAAACTATTACAACAAATGCTTAATTACTACATTTTTGTATTTAAATGGCTATATGTAAATGCTTTACAAAAATAACATGTATCCTTATAATTATACTTAAGATAACATTATATTTGTTATCAACAAAACACAAAGAGATCGCAAAATATTAATAAACGTTTTTACGGTTTATTTGTATTAACAAGCTCCCCCTTTTTGTTGATAACAAAACATAATGTTATGATGAGTAAAACTTAAGAATAGATGTAAGTTTTGAAAGCCTCTAAGTTTTACTTCTTCTCCCCCTTTTTGTCGAAACAAAAAGTTAACCCTTGGAAGAAATAAACATAAAAGTGTGGAAAAAGTAGTCCACGTATCTCTAACTCCCCCTTGACGGTAGCTCCCCCTAGTTTGGGGCGTCAAGTGAAGAAAAATAAAAATCCTACAAAAAGAAAGGTTAGTAACATGCTTAAATAATCTTGTGATTGCCGAGAATCAAGATTGGGAGCCAAGGTATGTAAACAAGGCCTTGTAATAAAACATCAAATTGTAGTGGTATTTATGCCACGTACAAGCATGTAAAAATAAGAACAAGACTTGTTCTTGAAAATGACTTCAAAAGAAAAAGTACTAAAAATAGAAAATAGTAGTAGTGATTCCTTCCATGCTTGCATAAGGTTATGGATGGAGGTTTTGATGAGTGATGGTATTGATGCGATCAAGGATGAGGTTGAGTATGAAACGCATTTCTTCCCTAATTTCTATTGCGATTTCCCTAGTGGATTGCCAATGTTCACAATGTAAATGATGTGGGTAATGAGTGCGGAAGTTTTCCGGGTTGTTTTGATTTGAGTTATGCGGAAGATGTGGTGGAAAAATAGGAAAATATGGATCAACATCCGGAATGTTTGTAAGTGGTGGTGGAAAAGAATATAGATGTTCTTGTAATGTGATGGGAGCTAATGGTGGTGATGTTTCAAGATCGTGAAAAATAGTATTTGGAGATGTGGGGGGTGTTGAAAAGACTATTTCTTTTTGTTTAAGTTTTTTAGATCTTGTTGGAGTCTTAAGGAGTTCCAAAAGAGTGACTTTAGGTGGTGATGAAGTTGGTGTACTTGTTGGTGATGAGGGAGGTGCTATAAAGGAAGCATTTTGTGGTGAGTTGTTTGTTGAGGATGAACCATTTGAGGTTGGTTTTGCTAAACAACAAGATCGGATACTAATCCGTGCGGATATCCTAGAGTTTGATTGTGGTATTTTGGATGGTGGTAGTACAAAGGTTTGGGTATCATGAAGATGATTGTTTGTACTAGGTGATTCATCTAAAGGGTTTGTGGATGACATGGTGTATTGTGTTTGTGAGGATGAGATGGATTATGCAAGCATTTTGGGAGTTCTATATATAGAAAAACAAAGCATTGTAATGAATGCTTGACCCAAAATGTGGATTAAAATCTAATGATTAGATATGAATTTAAGGCATGTGATCATGAGAACACAAGCATTAAAGAGTATACTCCAAAAAAATAAAACAAATGTTGATTTTTCATCGAAAGTGAGAAAAATAGAAGGTGAAAACAGCTTCTGTCTCACGGATCCCACGGATCCTTCCCTTGTGGGATCCATCCAGCATGAAGGCTGGGATCCGTGGGTCTAGTGATTCAGGCAGCACAAAATTTTCCTTTTGAAAACATTTTTGCCTAGTGTGTGCCTATATGCAAACTATTTGGAGTTGCGGTTATCTCGACCCCTAAAAAGAAAAAGAAACTAAACTAGAAGTAGAAAAGCATCCTATTGAGATAACCTGAAAACACATATTTAGTACATAAGTACATAATTTTGTGTTATCAATGCTCCTAATTCATTGTTGCTTAAATGAATGTACCCGAAAACACATATTAGTTATGTGTCCCCTTTAGCATTCAAAAGACATGAGATGCAATGAAAACGGGTTTTTACTTTGTATTAATAATGAAAAAGCGATTTGTCCTAGACGTGAGAAATTGCTTTTGTGAAATTGATACGGGAAGGTATCATCCTTTTAGAAAACATTTTGAAAAGAGGTTTTCTTTGAAAATGTGTATGTGTTTGAAAAAAATAAGAATGCTATAAGTGGAAAACTTATCTTGGGTTTTGAAAATTCTCGTATTGTTTGTGAGTTATGCGTGAAATAGAGATCCTAGACTCAGAAAGAAGAAGGCTAGTGTTTACATACCTTGTAGAGTCAAATACGTTACGACGTTTGTTCCATTATACCAAGACCAAGACGAAGTAGGTTGAATTGTTCCCGCTTCAACGGTTTGGTGAGGACGTCGGCTATGTTGTCTTCGGATGCTACCTTCTCAATAGAGATGTTCCCCTTTTGAACATTGTCTCTTAAGAAGTGATGACGGATCTCTATATGCTTTGTGCGAGAGTGCAATACCGGATTCTTGCTTAATTCGATGGCACCTTTGTTATCACATAGGATGGCTATGTCGCTTAGATGAATGTCGTAGTCGACTAACGCTTGTTTCATCCATAGTGCTTGTTGGCATGCTTTGCCGTCGGGGACGTACTCGGCTTCGGTTGTCGATATTGCTAGTGCCGTTTGTTTCTTAGAAAACCAAGACGTTAAACAACATCCCATGAAAGTACATACCCCACTTGTACTTTTTCTATCAACGTAATCACCTGCATGGTCAGAATCTGCATATACAATTGTTTCTACTCCCGTGCCCTTAGGATACCATAATCCTAATTGTGGTGTACCCTTAATGTATCTAAATATCCTTTTTACGGCTTCTAGGTGAGATGTTTTAGGGTCTTCTTGAAACCTAGCACATAAGCAAACACTAAACATGATATCCGGCCTACTTGCCTTGAGGTAGAGAAGACTACCTATCATGCCACGATATTTAGTATTATCTACAGATTCACCGTCTTCATCTTTTGTGAGTTTGGTGTCAGATGACATCGGTGTCCTAATTGGTTTTGACTCTTCTAGACCGAATTTCTTTAACATCTCCTTTATTTATTTAGATTGATTAAAGAAGATACCATCTTCTACTTGTTTAATTTGTAGACCAAGAAAAAAACTAAGTTCTCCCATCATACTCATCTCGAACTCGTCATGCATGATTTTAGAGATATCATCACACATGTCTTGACAAGTGGATCCGAATATAATATCATCTACATATATTTGCACTATGATTATATGTGACTCTTTTTTCTTAGTAAAAAGTGTGTTGTCAACTAACCCCATGGTATAGTTGTGTTTAATTAAAAATGACTTGAGTCTATCATACCAAGCTTTTGGAGCTTGTTTAAGACCGTAAAGGGCTTTCTTTAATTTATACACATGTTTGGGTTTTTCAAAATCGATGAAGCCCGGAGGTTGAGCTACATATACTTCTTCATTAATGAAACCATTTAGAAAAGCGCTTTTGACATCCATTTGATAAAGCTTTAGATCATTAGCACAAGCATACGCAAGAAGTATTCTTACAGACTCTAATCTAGCCACGGGGGCATAGGTCTCATCAAAGTCTATTCCTTCTTGTTGGTTATACCCTTGGGCAACGAGTCTAGCCTTGTTCCTAGACACTACTCCGTTTGTATCTAATTTGTTTTTATAAACCCATTTGGTTCCTATTATGGTTTGATTACTAGGTGGAGGCACAAGCGTCCAAACATCATTAGAAACGAATTGATTTAGTTCTTCTTGCATAGCCATTACCCAACTCTCATCTTTTATGGCTTCTTGTGCATTCTTAGGTTCTATGGTTGAAACGAAACAAAACAAGCTACTTTGATTTTGAAATTGAGACCTTAATGTTCGTTCGTTTAGCTTTCCTATGACTTTATCTACGGGGTGATCTTTGGACTCTTTAATGTTTATGATTTCATCATTTAAAGGTTCTTCTTCTTTATTTATCTTTTTCTTTATTACTATAGCTTCACTTTCTATTATCTCGTCATCGACAAGAGGTGGAGAGGGTTTGGGTGGACTTTCATCAAATTGTATATTTAATGACTTTTCTACCTTCATTGTTTCTTTGTTTAATATGACGTAAGCTTTGCTATTTGCCGAGTAACCTAGAAAGATACATTCGGTTAATTTAGGATCAAATTTTGTAAGGTAATCTTTAGTGTTAAGAATAAAACATTTGCTTCCAAAGACTCTAAAGTGATTTAACATAGGCTTTTTGCCTCGGAGTAACTCATATGGAGTTTTACCTAAGATTGGTCTAATTAAGACTCGATTGAGTATGTACGTTGAAGTATCAACGGCATCACACCAAAACTTTTGAGGTATGGATTGTTCATTAAGCATGGTTCGACTCATTTCTTGTAGGGTTCTATTCTTTCTTTCTACTACCCCATTCAATTGTGGAGTGCGTGGAGCCGAGAAGTTGTGAGTAATACCATTAGCATCACAAAAGGCTCCAAATTGCACTTCATTATCGAATTCCCTACCATGATCCATCCAAATGGACACTATAAGGCTTCCTAGTTGTCTTTGGATCTTTTTGCTTAATATATCAAAATAATTAAAGGTTTTCGTTTTGTTCTTTAAAAATTTTGTCCATGTATACCTAGAGTAGTCATCCACTATGACCAAAGTGTAGTAGTTGCCTCCATAACTTTGGATAGCGGATGGACCAAATAAATCAATATGTAGTAATTCTAGACACCTAGTTGTAGACACCATCTTTTTAGCTTTATGACTAGAATGAGCTTGTTTTCCTACATTCCAAGCATCACAAAAGTGATGTTCATATTTTAACTTAGGTAGATCTCTTACTAGATCTTTGGATGATAGCGATTGAAGAAGTCGCATGTTGGCGTGACCCAATCTTCGATGCCATAAGGTCGAAGTATCATCCATAGAGGTAAGACATAGTTTGTCTTTAGGTTCATTACCGATTTTAATGACATAGACTCCATGTTTCCTAATCCCTTTTCCTATGGTTATGCCATTTTTTAATATCTTACTACCGGTTTCGGTAAAAAGCACATTGCACTTTTTATCACATATTTGTCCTATACTTAAGAGATTAAAGTTTAGGTTTTCTACGTGATACACATCGTTAATGGTTAGAGATTTGTTAGAAATCGTACCTTTACCGATGATTCTACTTTTGCTATTTCCAAACACCACATTACCTCCATTGAAGGATTCATATGTGGAGAATAGATCCCTATTGTCGGTCATGTGCCTCGTGCACCCGCTATCCTTGACCCATTCAACCGGGTCTAGGTCGACCTTTAAGCATACCTAAGACAGTAATAAACTCAAAAGTTTGGTCCCCATTTGTTCATGGGTCCATTAGTGTTAAACATCTCATTCATGTTAGACATGTATGGATAAGATGAATATGCATTCCATGGAGCAAAGTTTTGTAAAGGAAAACCATTTTGCATATTTGGGCTCCATCCCATTTGATGGTTACTTCTTGGATAAATGTTATTAGGTTTCCTAGATGGATTATGTTTTGAAAAAGATGGTGCTTTGTTTCTTGCAAAAGTAGGATTATATTTTGGAGGTGGTTGTCTAGTGGTGACATGAGTTGGTTTCTTCCTATTAACGATAACAAACTCAGTTCTAGATGAAGAAGCTACGTTATTACCACTGTTTGCTACAGCAGATCCACGGATCCCTGTCTGCACACTAGCCGGTTCCCTTTTTGGGGGATCCGTGGGATCCGCCACAACAGTGGCTGGTTTTTCTAGTGCCTTAACAAATTTTGTTTTTTTACTTTCACTACTTGATGGATCAAGTTGTTGAATACCTAAACCCTTTTGGTTGTTACCGGTTTTAACACCATCTAGTATTGTATCTAAAGTATTCGTACTCATTCTAGCAATTTTAGAATCTAGATGATCAACTAGTGTTTGAAGTTGAACACAAAGTTCACATTCACCACTTGCTATTTTACCCTTTTCTAAACGTTTTAGTTTTTCTTTTAATTCTATGACTTCTTTATCTAAACGTTGGTTTTGACTCTTTAAAAGCTTATTTTTGTTAATTAGTTTTAAGCTAATGTTGCATAGTTTGTCATATTCATTATGCAATGAGTCGTCATCAAGTGATGAACTACTATAGTATTCGTGACATACCTCGTCATTTGCCATGAGACAAATTTCTTCGTCCTCCTTGTCGCTCATTCCCCACGTGCCGCTCACGAACGCCTTTTGATCATCCCGTTTGGGACACTTACTAATAAAGTGGTTTGGGTCCCCACATTTAAAGCAAGTACGATCATCCTTTGGCTTCTCGTCCTCTTTGCTTTTCCGAAAGCCTTTCTTATCGTCATACGGTTGTTTGACGTATCTTCCCTTTCTTCTAAAGAACTTTTTAAAGTCCCTTACCACCATCGCGTACTCCTCGTCGTCACTACTCGAGGAGGAGTTCTCTTCATCGCTTGAAGCTTTTTTGGCTTTGAGGGCAAGAGATTTGTGTTTCTCTTTCACCTTTGAGGTTTCGGAGTCTTTAGCAAGGACAAGCTCGTAGACTTTTAGGTTGCCTATAAGTTCATCGAGGGTGAGGATTGTCAAATCTTTTGACTCTTCGATCGCCGTCACCTTGGATCTCCACTTCGGTGGAAGTGCCCTTAGATATCTCCTAACATGATTACGGCTAGAACAAGATTCATCAAGTGCTTGCAAAGATGTAATAATAGTATTAAAGTTAGCAAATGAATGATCTATAGTTTCATCATCCGATATTGAAAATTGTTCATATTGTTGAACAAATAAGTCAATTTTATTATTTTTAACTTGTTCGTTGCCTTGATGAGTTACAACTAAAGAATTCCAAATTTCTTTAGAGGTTTTAAGCATAGAAATTCTTTCGAATTCCTTTTTCGGTAAAGCATTATATAAAACCATTTGTGCTTCACTATTTATAGAAAGCTTTTTCTTTAATTCATCATTTAGTTTATCATGAGGTATGTTAACTACATTTCCTTTATCATCTTTTGAGGTAGCCTCAAAATCGCCTTCAACAATAATGTATCAAAGATCAATATCTTTAGATTTCACATATGTTTCGAATCTATTTTTCCAATATATAAAACCATTAGTTTCAAGTAGTTGTGGTCGTTGCATAGATTGCCCTTCCTTATAATTTTCAGAACCCATAGTGATCAAAAAGTTTTTAAAATACAATTTACTTTAAAACTTTTATAAACTTAGCTCTTGATGCCAATTGTGGAAAACTAGAAGGGGGGTTGAATAGTTTTGCCGATTTTACGTTAGTTTCAAAAACTTTAGATTCGTTAATATGTGAGATCTTATGGATGTAGAGAAAGTATAGATCTAATGATAAAGCAAGTAAATAAAGTACAGCGAAGGGAAAGAAAAGACACAGCCGATGTATAGTGGTTCGGCTACAAGGACACCTTCCTTGCCCTACTCTACTCCCCGAGTCACCTACTCGAGAGTTCAAGCACTATGTCAACAAACTCCTTCACTTGGCGGAGAAGCCTTCATAACGTTGCTTACACTTTTTCCGGTACAAAGCTAAATACCGAGTCCGTAGCACGGTGGACCAAACCAACACGACTATTACACAACAAATATGTGAAATATCAAATACAAGATCTTCGCTACAGAAATCTTGCGGAGTGACAAACAATCAAGGACCCCTTGCTTGGATGACTTGTAGAATGCTCGTGATCTCGCCTTAGAGAAGGACCTATATGAGGATCACAATTGAAAGAAAGAAGAACAACTCTCTAGATCAAGTGATCTATATGTTAGAAGAGAATGAGAGTGTTTGAGAGATTTAGTAAGAAGAGGGGTGAGTTAGAATGAAGAAATGACTCTCTATTTATAGGCAAAATCTTCCACTGTTCCCCGGATCCCACGGATCCCTTCCACTTGGGATCCATCTAGTGTAATCCTAGGGATCCGTGGAACGCTCCTCTTTGCCCATGGGTTTTTTGGTTATGGGTCATGGGTTATGGGTTGGTCCATGGGTTTTCTTTAGATTCAATGTATCTAAGTATACATTGTATCTAGCCAACTTGGGTATGGGTTAAGATCCATGGGTTATGGTTCATGGGTTATGGTTTTTACCCATCCTAATAAACTATTACAACAAATGCTTAATTACTACATTTTTGTATTTAAATGGCTATATGTAAATGCTTTACAAAAATAACATGTATCCTTATAATTATACTTAAGATAACATTATATTTGTTATCAAAAAAACACAAAGAGATCGCAAAATATTAATAAACGTTTTTACGGTTTATTTGTATTAACACAATTCTTAATATATATTCCCAAATTCAATATTATCTACCCCAAATGTATTCTTTTTCTTACCTCGATAATATCCCGTTTCACCATTTAGTTATTAGCGTTAGGTATCATCGTGTGTGTGGTATCGACTCGACAAGACACCATGAATGCACTCAAATGACCACAATGCGACTCATAATGACACAATAAGACGTCTAAGCGATATGCTTTATAGTTTAATAAGTTCCGATATAGATAGTTAGATCTTATCGAGTTCGTCAACTCGATAAACTCAACCATTTATTCATGTCGCTTATTATCCCAAAAATCGGTCACATCCTAACGAGTCATAAGGATAATTCAACCATTAATAACGTGATCCTATGTAAATAGCAGGCGCTTATTAGATTCGTCAACCTAGTAAGTCCGCTATCCACGTGGATTGACGCTATTAATGTTAGGTCATCCGTAACCCACGCGCAATGCATAAATGATATTAAATACTCATAAATGACACATTTTGATAAACGTGCCCTCGAAACATTTAATAACTCATTAATTACAAAACATTTCTATTTTTAATCGTTAGTTCCACTTCAAAATGTCAAATAATAAGGTGAGTCTTGTTATCGAATGTTTAGTACAAAAACCATTTATCATCTATATTTTATAGTTTTATTTACTAGTTTATATATATATTACGTCAAGCTTCAATATAAGTTTCGAGTCATTATTCGTTTCGAGTTCACAAGTCCGAGTCATGACTCTCGCTTTTACACATCATATTCCCCAATAAATACTAAAGACCATGTTACAGCGTTGTCGGGGTCAATCGAGACTACGAAGTCACGATAACACCGACATTGCGCAAGGTTGACATATATATTATTAAGTTCAAAATAAACAACTCCACAACTCCAATAAATCTTCCAAACAATCTTATACCAATCTCGCCATCCAAACAAACTACCAAACGACTCTTTCAATTCACAAACATAGCCGATTAGCGAGTGTCAAATCTAATTTTTGTTAATTTACTAATTACTCAAATCACCACAATTAATTTGTTATCCAATCAAGGCTATTAATTAAAATATCGTCCAATTCCAAATAACCGATACATACCAATGATTCACCGTTAACCAAATAATTACACGTTAGTCTAATTTATTATCTAAAAACACTTACTGGTTTCGCATATATTATAACACTAGCGAACATGAATCCATTATCAATCAAAACCGACTACCACTTGTTTGACAATACTTAAGAACAAACAAGGGTTTACGAAAGTCTCGACCCAAAATTGTGGCACGAAGCTATGTACCCTTCAACAACATCAAAACAATTACAACCTAATCAACTAGTTATGACCAAGAACACATAAAAATGATAAGAATGCAAAAGCACATGACCATGACACAACATACGATACCAACACACTAGTTTACATGTTTTATTAGTTTTAAACGCATTTTAGAGTCGTGGTCATCAAAACCCAACCATGGAACTCACGTTCACGAGATAAAAGGTCTCGTTCGTGGCATCCTGACTTAGTTATAATAGCACCATTTCCTCTACCTCCCAAATCATTCCCACGGCTACTACTAGCGTGCAAGCTCTAAGTTTAGTGGTGAGATCACGCAAGGAAATTGCGTAACCCTGATACTTTAAAAGTATTCGTATTATTGATTAATAATGTTGAAGCATTGGTTGTCACATTCTGTTTTCATTTGTTTACTTTAATTCTTCTAAGTATACTCAAGTAGATTCAGCATACTTGTGTGTATTCCTACAAGGTTTTCTCTTTGTTGTTTTGGAACTATCCAAGGTAACTACTTAATACAAGCTAAGTGTTATAGATCCAAGGTTTGGGACTCCACACTCTGTGAATGGTATAGTGCATGCGTAAGCAGGAGGACATGCTCATAGTATGTGAGTAAGCATGAGGACATGCTTATAAGGTGTGCGTAAGCATGAGGACATGCTTACTATGTGTGTATAAGCATGTGGAAATGCTTATGGTGAACTACTAAGATAGGCAGACTTAAATCGTCTACTAGCAGGGCACACATTCGACAGGTGTCCCATCAAACAATTCATCAAATAAGCCATAAACATCTCATCAATTATCTCATCAATTAGTTTGTTTAATGTGTTCTCAATCATCTACATCCTTAAACAAGTCATACGCGAGGCGTTAGCTTGGCAGGCAGGCATGTGGCGGTCATAGGGTTAAGTTTTCGAAAAAGTGGTTATAGTCTAGGTTTTGAAAATATACCCAGTTCTCTATAACCTTGGCTCTGATACCAATCTGTAACACCCCGAAATTACGGTCCAACGAAAGCATACGAACCTTTGGGTGCTACATTCATGGTATCACAACATAAGGTACAAAGAATGGTTTTTATTCCATTCGTTTAGATAAAAATTCATTATTTGTAAACATTAAGTTTACACTAATTAAAGTAGTGCGGAAATAGGCCCAAAAGATGTTTAAAGCGGTCATGAATATTCATCAGAGTCGCCTATGACCATGCCACTTGCCAAGCGTCTTCCAATAGTGAGCTATCATCTTAAACCTGAGAACACATGCTAAAAAGGTCAGCTTACGCTGGTGAGTTCATAGAGTTTAGTTACAAAATGTAGTAGTGGACCTGATAGAGTTTAATTGCTATGTACGACTAAGGCAGATCTATCATACACATTCCAATCAACAATCAATCCAATCAATAATCCACAACACATTTGAGATCTCAGCAGGGGCCCAACCGACTCTAGCCAGCGCAGTCGTAGCAAGGCCTAGAACACAAGCTACCCTGGTCTAGGTCGGTTTATTTTTAGCAAGGCATCGCGCTATAGCATAGGAATGCTACCCTAGCTTAAGTCAACAATTGTCGCACGTCTAACCTTTCCTAGTCAACGCATTAGCAATTTAAAAGAGTAGTGACAGGTCCAAGACATAGTTTGCATTCTCATAAACACATAAGATATCAATCACCAATTCAAATATACCAAACAACAGTCATTCCCAAATAATATTCACATATCCAGTTATGGTTCGTTAAAAGCAGCATGTATTCTCCCCTAAAATAGTTATGAAAACCTTTGAAAAGAGGGGCTATGAAACTCACCTTAGCCACAGCAATGCACTATTCACTATTGACACGACTGGACATCTAAATCTCCACGGCATCCAGAAGAAGGTTCGACGAGTATGATAGAATAGAAATGACGCAACCTAATGCGTATACGATTATCTCAAAATACAACTCATATGATAAAGAAGTCGATAAAATTAGTGTGTCGTAGTTTTCGTGGATTATTCATGTCGTTACTTTTGAAAGTCTATTATCGTTCCCACAAGTTTATAATTAATATCTCAAAAGTTTAGTTTTAACGTTTCGTGTGGTGGTAAGAAACATAGTCACGACATACAACTCACGCAAAAGAGGAGAAGACGTCGACATAGTCGAAACATACTAACTGGAACGCACGCCAAAAGGAAAAGACATCGACAAAGTCAAGAAATACTGACAACACTCACGCTAGTCAAAGACTAGGAAATGACGACAACTACTCATGACCCACAAATAGGTTAACTTTCGATAATTTCCCAGAATCCCAGACGTACATGTTTATCATAAAAGATAAGTTTCCATATTGTTTAATTGATAAAGGTTTCACATTCATTATTCGAAATTTTACAAGTTAAACTTAAAGTACTTCATATAAGGTATACTAAGTAGTATATTATAAACGACGCGTTCGCTTATTCAACGTTTCCAAAACATTACGTCCTTATCATACCGTCTTCTCAAAATAACATTTCCTAACAAGTTTATAAAAGTTAACTTGTAATTATAAAACACGAGTTATTATCGTAGTTCATATAGGGTTTATAATAAATAAAACCATATTGAGTCCAATATATTATATCCGTTTCAAATCTAAATGTCCAATTTATCCGATATCCAATAATGATGATTCATTAATCCAATATATATCCTATAGTTAAATCAAATTCGATATAACTCATTGTTAACCCATAATTCATATATAGTATGTCCGATAAATTTCATGTTATCGAAATCCAATTCACAATTTCAATACAATTTACTGAAGCTTATCAAGTCTTAATTGTTTAATAAAACTTTCCAATTGTTTACAAGTAACAAGTAAACCGCATAAATCCATTAGCAAAATCCGATAAATATATCAATGTTGGTTATATTAATGTTATCTATTCTTTTATTGTCTATACCATTTACTAGTTTCTATATTTCATGTTAATAAATATTTACGACTTGTACACAATTATCTAGTCTAATTCGAATATTACCCGTAATCCCATATCGACTTGTATTATGACTACCTTACATATTTAGATGAACATCCGGGTCAACCCGCAACCAATGACAATTACAAGTCAATCAATCAATCAACTATCGTATTTCCAAATAAACCATACAAATTAGTTTCTGAGATTGTTTTTACAAATTTATATTAACACCATTAAGGTTTAACCAAATGTGAGTAAGATGATTAATAATCAATTTTAGCGCTACCCCGTGACCATCACACGTTCTGACCCGAGAGGAATAGTTTACCAAACTCAAGATACAAAATAACAAACAACCCACTGAGTCAACCCGACTCAGTGAGTCGACTCGTACAACACATCAACCAAGAACACAATATACCAACCATATATTTGATCCGCTTACTGTCGGATCTGACCCGATCCGTATACCCATCCAGAAACTAACATCACCTTGACACTCACTATACCACACGAATTTGTTTATTATCACACGTTAACGTTTTTAATCCATTTTATCATCACAAAACGAGTCGAATACATATATGCATAACCATTTTACTTATAGTTTTATCCACGAAAACACAATGAAATGAATAACAATAAACTTAATCCGTCAAAATAGAAATTAAACAATATTAAATGGGTTTCATATTTTACCGTGAGAGAAAGAGGTAGACGAGAGAATGAAAAAAGATGAGGAAGAGAGAGAGCGACGGAGGAGTGGCGGTGACCGTCGTGGCTGTGATGGCCGTGACCACAGCGACGGCGTGTCACCAACGTTCTATCAACCTTAAAACGAGCCCTAACCAAACGTACTACACTTTATTTTATTGATACTTCGAAACCTTAATCATTCGAATCTATTTTTCAAGATTTAGAGCGCGTGTAAGAGATTGAGGGTGTGTGTTGTACGAAAATGGAACCACACAGTCCCGGTCTACAAGATGGGATAGGTGGTGTAGTTAGGGGAGGTGGCCGGAAGTTGGCCAGAAAAATTGACGGCGCCGGAACCCTAGGTGGGTGGCTGGATTTTTAGAGAGAGATGGGGAGAGAGTATTGTTTGTGTGTGTTTTGTAGTAAGAGAAATAAAATGGTGAAAATGGGAGAAGTGTGAGAGAGTGGGATATATATAGTCCTAGGAGGGATTAAAATTGTAAATAGAATAAACTTAGGGATGACAATGAAACTATCAAAGGGACCCTAGATGTAACTTTGTAAAACTTTTGATATATTAGGTTCGTGATTTTTTTGGACTAGCAAACGAAGGATTCGTGACTCGAGGGTTACGCCAATGTTCTTAGAATAATATTTCCAATAAGAACGATATATAATACGACTCGTATCTCAACTTAGACGAAACGATCGCTCTAATTGTTGTTTCTCCATTTACGATGCATCAAGGAAATTACGAGTTGTCACACATACGAACGAAGTCAATCATTTGATGTTGCAATTTGGGTTATGAAAAACCCTAAAGCTTTGGCGATTTTGGCGATTCCATGTTCCCTTCTGTCTCCATCATTTCTCCTGCTCCAATCACGATCTAATCTCTTAAAACGTCTCAACTTTAGTGGATTAATCCTAGAATTATATCCTTTTAGTTGATTCCTTTTTTGGGTGTCATTTGTGTTTCCTGGTTAGGGTTTCGTGGATTGTTAGGGTTTCGCTACTCGCCTATTACCTAGGTTTTATTCTTCCGTGCATTAATTGTCTCTAATCATTAATTATGTGAGCGTTTCATTCAATTATGGTGTAGCTATACCCTTTTTAGGGTTTTGTTTTGTTCCTGTACGTTGCGTCTATTGCTGCTATTTCTGGTTTGCGTTTTAGGGTTTTTTCTGTTTCGATTCTGCTGTTTGGTATGGACTCGTCTAAGGTCATGGAAAACAAGAGTACTAAAGGTTCTTGCAATGCTACTGAGGGGGTAAACGGTTCGAGTTTATTGGGCGACGCACCTATCCTCAAATCGATTTTGAAGAAAGCACATCGTGTTGTGCCTCCTACTAATGTCGTGCCTCCAACTAATGTGAATCCTATGGGAAAAGGTTTGTTTTCTGATAATACTTATGATCATTCAATTCCTATAAGCACTCCAACTGTTGATGAAAGTGTGACACAAGTCAAGGGTAACGTATCCTCTCCTGAGGTCGTTGTGCAATATCCTATTGATGGGAATGCATGCATTGATAATGCATGTGGTTTGAATAAAGGTAGGGCTGCTACAAATACGTCTAATACAGGTACGTCGCATGGTTCTAAGCTTAATATGCCTACTGCCCATTCACGAAGTGCTACTAATGAGGGTCCTAAATCTTCATATGCATCTATGTTTAAGTCTCGTAGTACTTCTAAGACTGTTAATCTTGTTGAAATACGTAATGCTGATTGTGTTGATGGGGTGATGTTACAATTCCAATAGAGGTTGTTGATGAGGTTTCATCTAGAACACTAATACTCTTTATGGGTACTTTATTGGGAAGAGACTTGCGTTTCCCATTGTGGAAAATTATGTGAAGAATACTTGGGCTAAATTTGGTTTGGAACGGGTTATGTTAAATAATGGGTTCTTCTTGTTTCAATTCGCTACTAAAGAGGGTATGGAACAAGTTTTAGAATCTGGTCCGTGGTTAATTCGTCTCGTTCTTATCATATTGAACATTTGGACTCCTAATTCCAAGCTTAAAAAAGATGAGATAACGTCGGTTCCAGTTTGGGTGAAGCTTCATAATGTGCCTATTGTGGCTTATTCAGAGATTGGGTTGAGTTTGATTACAACATAAATAGGTTGACCTCTTATGTTGGATTCGTATACTAGCACTATGTGTCTCAAGTCATGGGGTAGAAATTCGTATGCTCGTGCTCTAGTGTAAGTCTCTTCCCTCAATGCTTTAGTGGATTCTTTGGTTGTGGAAATCCCATATCCTAATGGGAATGGTCATTCTTTGGAACGTGTTGATGTTGAGTATGAATGGAAGCCTCCGCGGTGTGAAACATGTAAGATTTTTTATCATAATGATGAAGTGTGTCCTAAAAACATTGCTACAAACGCAAAACCAGTTGCTGATGATGATGTTTTTGTGAAAGTCAACAAGCATAATGGTAAAGGTAAGCAAGGTAACAAGGACAAGCATATTGATGGTCTTCGGCTTACTAAACCGAAGGTTGCTTTTCATTATCGATGGGAGCCTAAAGCGACGGTAAAAGATGGGGGGCCATCTTCTTCGAGTGGTCCTAAGGTGAGTTCTCGACCGGATGTTCGTATTGAGTCTACTAATCCCATTTCTTCTCCTAACGAATTGGGTAATGGAAGTAATAAGGATGATTTTTCGAGTAATCTGGTCAATGAAAGTCAAAAGGTTACGAGTGTCCTTGGTGCTCCTTATGCGGCAACAAGTAAAGGTAATGTTGCTTCTCATATAGTATCATTGAAAAATTCTTTTGCGGCTCTTAGTGGTGAGGACCCCTTCGAGACTGGTGACATTGCTTATAGTACGTTAAAGGATGCGGGTACTCATACTTTGGATAGTGATAGTGAAGTAGATGAGGTCATGGATATGTTTGATAAAGTGAGCACTAAGACGATTAACATTAAGGAACAAGCACTTCCTCTGGCGAGGTTCCTCATGTATAGTATTGCCTCATGGAATATAAGGGGAATGAACCAATCCCCTAAACAAAAGAAGGTTCGCCAGGTTCTCGGTGAGAATAATCTTTCTATATGTGCTATACTGGAGTATCATGTTTCTAACTCTCGTCTTCAGGTTTTATGTGCTAAGATTTTTCGTAGGTGGGATTGGACCTCTAATGGTCATTTTAGCGATAAAGGGTCTCGTATCATTTTAGGTTAAAATATGGATGATGTTGACCTTAATGTGATTAGCATGACGAACCAAGTTATTCACACTTTTGTTCGGTTCAAGGGGGATAAAAAGGAGCTTTTTTGTTCTTTTGTTTATGCTCATAACAGGTACACGCATAAGAGACCTCTTTGGAATAATCTTGGTGCCCACAAGCAAGTTTTTCATATGCGCCCTTGGTGTATTCTTGGAGATTTCAACTCGGATTTGAATCTGGAAGATAAGGTTGAGGGGTCCTCGGTTATTGGTATAGATATGAGGAAGTTTAAGGAGTGTGTTGATGAGATGGTGTCGGATATTAATCGGACAGGGCTGCAGTTTACATGGAATCAGAAACCTAAAGGTTTGGATGGTACTTTGAAGAAGATTGATCGCATTATGGCTAATCTTGGTTTTATGGATTCTTTTGCTGGTGCTCATGCTATATTTCACCCATACCGTATTTCTGATCACTCTCCTGGTATTCTTAATATTCCTACTTCTTTTAAGTTTAAACCTAGGCCATTCAAGTTTTCTAACATCCTTGTGCATAATTCTC
Organism: Chrysanthemum seticuspe; assembly: GCA_019973895.1. Classification (NCBI taxonomy): domain Eukaryota; kingdom Viridiplantae; phylum Streptophyta; class Magnoliopsida; order Asterales; family Asteraceae; genus Chrysanthemum; species Chrysanthemum seticuspe. The sequence goes on from BPTQ01000009.1 coordinate 181,953,736, forward strand.
TGTTTAAATTACAGGTTCAGGAGTATTGGAGTAAGCCTTTTAGTGGCTTTTACATGTTTCAAGTGGTGAATAAGCTGAAATCTCTTAAGAAGCCGCTTCGGAGATTACTGTTTAATGAGGGTAATATTCATGATAAAGTCGTGAAACTTCGCCATGAATTGGATACGGTTCAACGTGCCCTTGATTTAGACCCGTTCAATTATGATATCCGAGAGGAAGAAGCTTGTTACCTTAATGCCTATAATGAAGCTATTCTTATTGAGGAACGTTTTCTTAAGCAAAAGGCTAAAGTTGATTGGCTTCGTGTGGGGATTCTAATTCTGCCTATTTCCGTAAGGTGGTTAAAAGTAGGAAGGCGAGGAGTCGGATTGATTCTATTAGTGCTGGCAATGGAGTTATTTATATGGATGATCAAGCTCCTAATGCCTTTGTTACTCACTTTACTTCGTTTCTTGGTCAAGAGGGGTTATCTGTTCCGTTTGATGATGATAACCTTTTCTCTTCCACTCTCGATCCTTATGTGGCATTAGATATGGTTCGTGATGTTACTCCTAAAGAAGTTAGAGATGCTATTTTTTCTATGGGTGAAGATAAATCTCCTGGTCCGGATGGTTTTTCTGCGGCGTTTTTTAAGGGAGCATGGGATATTATTGCTGATGATTTTACTAGGGCGGTTCAGGAATACTTCGTTAATGGTAAGCTTTTGAAAGAGGTTAACCATACTATTATTGCCCTTTTGCCTAAAGTTAATTCTCCTACCTGGATTACTGATTTTAGGCCTATATCTTGTTGCAATGTGCTGTTTAAGTGTATTAGTAAGATTATTGCCAATCGTATCAAGGATAGTCTTACTATTTTGGTTGGGTCGAACCAATCTGCTTTTGTTCCTGGTCGTCGGATTTCGGATAATATTTTGCTTACTCAGGAGCTTATGCATAATTATCACCTTGATCGTGGTCCAGCTAGGTGTGCTTTCAAAGTGGATATTCAGAAAGCGTATGATACGGTTGATTGGCAGTTTTTGCGTAATACATTGATCAGTTTTGAGTTTCACTCGCGTATGGTTCATTGGATTATGGAATGTGTTTCTACCACTTCTTTTTTTATTAGTTTGAATGGTATTCTGCACGGTTATTTTAAGGGCAAGCGTGGGCTTAGGCAAGGATATCCTCTTTCTCCCTATTTGTTTACTCTTGTTATGGAGGTGTTAATGCTTACGCTTCAGCGGAGGGTTAGGGATTCCGGGCTATTTACTTATCATTGCAAATGCTCTCAATTACGTATTACTAATCTTTGCTTTGCAGATGATTTGTTTTTGTTCGCTCATGGTGATGCGGATTCGGCCGGGGTCATTATGGAGACTTTGGAAGAATTTAAGCATGCTTCTGGTCTTACTCCTAGTTCGGGGTAATATGACATGGAGTTGGCGGAAGATTCTTCAGCTTAGACCGCTTGTCCGTAGGTTCTTTTGGTATAAGCTGGGTAAAGGGCGGTCGGCTTCTGGTTGGTTTGATCAGTGGTGCCCGGAGGAGCCTTTATCACTTGTTGTTTCTTTTAGAGACATACATCATGCGGGTTTTTCTCCTAGTTCTAGTGTTCATGATGTTCTTAATGGGGCTGATCGATATCCTGGTATTATTTCTATTACGGTCCCTAATTTGATTGCTGATTCAGAGGATAAGTTATTTTGGCGTTATGGCAATTTCAGGTGGATTGGTATCATCTTGATTGGTTCTCTCATCGTATCTCGAGGCATGCGTTCCATCTTTGGCTGGTCTTAAAAAGACGTTTACGGACTCAAGACATGTTGAGATTTCATGATGGCCATAGTGACCCTAATAGTGTTACGTTGGTGTGTCCTCTTTGCAGGACTCAACCTGATTCTCACGATCATCTTTTCTTTGATTGTGTGTTCTCTTTTCAGGTTTGGTTTTCTTTGAAGACGTTTACTGGTTTTTAGGATATTCCGGATTCATTGGATGATGTGACTCGCTATCTCATTCCCTTATCGAAGTCACGGTCAGTTAAAAGTGTTGTCTCCAAGCTTCTTTTCGCGGCTTCTTCATATTTCATATGGCAAGAACGGAACAACAGGATTTTTAAGCATCAAAGAAGACCGGAAGTTCAAGTTATTGATATTATCAAGTCTACGGTTCGACTTAAGCTTCTCACATGCAAATTCAATAAGACGTCGAATACTAGAGATCTGTTGCGGGTTTGGCAGTTGCCTCTTTCTCTTTTACGTTCCTAATGGTGGGTTCAAATGTTGAAGATTCTTGGCGCTGGTGGTTGGCAGAAAGAGGTGTGTCGTTTGCTTATGCTATTGGAGGTTGTGGTGTTTCATTGGAGATCCAGGTGAGTGTTGTACTCTTTTTCCCTACTCTAAGGTTTTCCCATTGAGTTTTTACTTGGAAAGGGTTATTAAGGAGGGAGTCTCATCTGATTCATCAATCTCCATCGAAGAGGTGGGCGGATAGGTGGTGTCATTCATGTGTACTTAGATGGATGTTCCTTGTTGGTGTCTTAACTTTTGTATTCTATTGCTTTTGTAACGCTTAGTGGCGTGTCACTAGCGATTTTCATTGGTTGTTCAAGCTTAGCTTGAGGTTAATGTAGCACGTCAGCCACATTCCATTGTACTTATTCGGTTGATTATTAATATATTTTACTAGGGTGAATCCCTTTTACCCAAAAAAAATTTGGGGTATGATCCTTCTGTTGCCAAGGTGGCCTCTTTACTTCTCAATCATACAAATCGTTGAGCTTAAAGTTAATTAGCTTATTTTTCTTGTCTATTTTAGTTGCAGCTTTTTCTATATAAATTTTGTTTACAAATTAGAGCTGGGATGAAGTTTAAATATAACAGTTAGTATATACTTTACATGTGGGTTATAAAAATTAGAGTCACGTTAAGGGAACAATTTAGATTACTCTCACATGTTATCTTCGCAAGGTATCATTTCTTTAACATGTACACATACAAAAGACTTATTCAGCAATGCATACAGTCTAAATTTAGAAACAAACTTTCCACACTATACATGGAGGTTCTGCTTGGTGATCAAAGCATCAAAGGTGTTATTTGTTATTATATGGATGAACAATTGGATGTAAGGACATTGGGTATCTGTTAATTTGATTAAAACAATGTGATCATGCTCAAAACATGAATCAGCTTTTTGGTTGTTGACTTGACTCAAGTTCATTGTACATATTAAATCATATATTAAAGGTATTATACTTGAAGGATTGCTAGGTTTGGATATATGTAATCCGATTGCTTAATATAAAGATAGCGTATTTTTTCTCTCTTTAGCTATAAATATGTGCTTTGTAGCTGTTAGCTACTCTTTACACTCATGTCATTGTATTCACACCCTTTGAAGACCGTAGCTACTAGGGAAACTATACGGTTTACAAGCATTGGATTATGGTGGAATTGGTAGAGTTTTTTTAGTTAGCATTTGGATATTTTTCTATCTCCTACTATTAGCGTTTGACAATGGACTATTTCTTTAACGATTAGATCTCTAACCAGTGTCTACATTATACAGAATCATCTTTTTAGTATTTTTCTGTAATCGGATTGATAAACTTTTCATGGCTCTTATGAATTGTATCTTCAACTTTTGTGGTTGTTGTTATGCTCTTAACAAGTAGTATTATTTCGGCTATATCTTTGATATGACTACTCCAATGCTTCATTTCTTTATTTAAGGAGGTCACAACTCATATCTACTATTGTCTAATTAACTTCTCTTTTATTTACAGATTAAACTAATTAGAGAGATCATGAGCATGAATTCATTTTTGGTCAACATTGAGTTTACCACACGCTACAAGCTATGTTAATAATTCAAATCCTTACAAAAATGAGCTGCATTTGTAGGTATTAAGTATCCTTTGATTCACCTTCAACTCCTTTGACAATCATTCCTGCTGTGACAAGTTTTTCGTTCTTTTTGTTGGTACTTAGTTACCGTTTATACGTTTTTACCCTTCTCATCATATGTCCGTAAAGATGAAGTAATGTGTTAAAACTATGCAGGAACTTAAGCAAGTTTTACTTTTTAGAATGCTAAACTAAGATTTATAACTTTCCACTTCTACATGCCAAAACAAATAATGGTGCTAAGGCATCTAAAATTAGTGTTAAGATGTGATCTTTGGTAAGGACAGTGGACTTAATGCAAGAGGCTTTTTTTTGGAATGATTTTGGTTAGAGCATTCATGTGTGTTGTTTATCTGGTGTTGAGTGTTCGATGAGCCATCAATACTGCAAGCTACATAATATTTGGTTAAATGAATTGCAATTATAGTTACTAGAATTATTATTCTCTTGAGAAATATAATGTGTACAATCTAATTGTTGTTCTTTGTGCTATCATTTAAGGAGTAAATTGTTGCTTGCTTATAGTAGATAATGTATTTGAAGTGCAGATGTCCCAAAAGACTATAGACCAACAACATGGGCTTAATGGTGTTAAATTACAAGCAAAGAGGTCCCCTGATAGTGTATCACAATTGTGCCATAGCTCACCTTAACGTATCATCATATGATAGCTCACCTTAACGTATATTCATGGCATTTTTTTTTATTAATTTGGTTTCCTATGCCCTTCTAGATATGCTTTGAGTCGCAACCCTTTGTTTAGTCAATCTCATTTGCTATGTGTTATAGTTGTGAATGGTTTAGTCACTCTGTTGTATAGACTCAAAATGTGTATATCCACCCCAAACGGATATACACATCATATTACATAATATTTCACACTGAAGTGGTTTCTTTTTTGATGATTTAGTTATGATGATCAATCTTCTGTGATAATCGTATGGTTACCATCAATATTTGCCACAATTTGATAGACTATCATTTCATTAGTGTTTTAACTTCACAGTAAGCAAATTTATCGAACTCTCTACAAACATTATCAAACAATAGGTTCTTGATGTGTTAATTCAAATAATAGGACTGATGCTCTTCACAAGTAGGCCAGATAAATAATGAAATAAAAACCTAACATCTCTCTCCCTTGTGGAGAATTCGGCCGCCACTCTCCTTTTTTTCTGGCCAATATTTCTGCCCAAATCCGTCCTCTCTATCTTTCTTTGAAGGGTATGCAATACTATTTGGGCATATATATTCTTTTGAGGGTGGTTGGTTACGTTTTTCAATCTATATCTAATCGGATTTCACCTAGTCTTGTATTGCCAAAACCCTGACTATTTAGGGTTTCGGTTATGATGGTTGTTTCTGATCGTTGTTTGATTCCTATGTCGGTTTTAAAATCCTTGTGATATTAAAACGATTTAGTACTTCGATCTGATTCTTGCGCTTGGGTTTATGGCGATCATGACTATCCCTAACCGCTTTCTATCCTTTTCTGGGGATCGATTGTTAGGTTTAGGGTTGCTTTCAAGAATGGATTCCTTTTTAGGGTTTTGTATTAGTTGTTGGGATTGGTCTTTTATGCAATTTGGACTGGTTAGTCCATTCATTTCTGTAGGTTAATCTGATGATCGTTTCTTTCTGGTATGTGGTTTATCCGTGTATGTGGGTTGAGAGAGGGATGGTGCTCGATTGGGAAGTTAGGGTTTCGGAAAACCCTATTGTTTGGTTTACTAGGTCATTGCTGCATCGGTTATGGATTGAAGCTGTGATTTGTGATTGCTGTGGTAGCGTGTATGTTAGGGTTTATTGTAAACCCTAGTTATCGTCTATGATGGGTTCTGTTTATTTCGGTATTCAATCAAACCTCTTTTTTGTTTTGCAGATGATGGTGATCCGAATCGTGCCATAGTGGGTCGTTGAGTTGTACACATTGATCTCATGGTTTTAGGGTGTCGTGGGTGGTAGATGTTTATTTTGTAACCCTTCATTTGATCATATGCTTTGGATTCCATGGTGTTGAAGCATGGATCTTTGTGTGGGAGGTATTGGTAAGTTGTTATATGTTTATGCAATTATTGCTATTTCGGTTTGGATTTTCTTGGTTACTTGGCTGTATTATGTATGCTTTGGTGTAATATTCTGGTTACCAACGATAAGTCATGGTTGATGGTGCAAATCTGGTACAAGTTAGGTTTATTTCACACTATGGATGTTAGGGCTCGTTATGCCCTATTATATGTATCTCAAAGAATTTGTTGCTACTGATATTAAATGCCTTATGGTGTAATTATTGTTTGATCCTTTGTGATGTGGTGGTTATTCGGGTTTGCAGTACCCAATCATTCATTGATGGCAGATTTTAAGCTAGTTGGGTTCCCTCTACTAGTTTGGTTTGTGTGTTGGCTGGTGTGCAATGGTGCATGCTAGCAAGCTGCCATCTGTTTGTATGTGCAGGTTTGGTCTTAAACCTCCTGGTTATGTCCTTGTTGTGACCTTGGCGTGCTAAGGTTTGAAGCTTGTGACGGTTTGCAAGTTGATGGAGTCACATTACTTGAGGCTTCTTGATGGAAGACGATTTGGACTACTATGATGATTTTGAAGGCTCACGTTTATTTCCTTAAGTAGTGCAACAATCCTATTTGTAGTCCTTATAGTTTATTAGTTCATTTTGGTAGTTATAAGAATGGTGTGTCATTCTTATATAGTATTGATTGTAAGTTGCACATGTTGTGCATGTCAGTTGCCTTAATCGGGTTGAGATGGGGGATTCACCCCCATCCTTTGTACTTCAACGTTTTTTGGTGTAATGCATTTTACCAGGGTGAAAAATCCCTTTTACCCACAAGTAGGCCAGATGCTTTTATGGTTGAGGTACAACATTGGACAGAGGTGGTAGTGATTTGACTGCCACAAACATCAGAAAAGCATTGGGCTTGCGAGAAACTTAGGTTGGTAACTCAAATGTAATTGTGTATACAAGGATATGAAATACTAAATGAGTTTGTATGCAGGTAATATTCAGTTTAAATTATTGAATTAGGTCATTAATTATATGTTTAAGTTGATTACAGCTTAAACAAAAGCTCTAATTTAGTCTTTTTGTCTTATGCGGGTTTGGAAAGGCGTGAATGGTGTATTGACATGTGACCCTAACATATATCCAGGAACTGAACATGTGCCATATTTAACATATGATGAAGTTGTTAAACTTGCATATTTTGGTGCTTAGGTATTTACTTTTGACCCTTTTGATCAATTCCATCCACTTTTCCTCCGTTGAGTATCACTCCAACATGGGTAGATTAAACAATGTACAATATAAGCTAATTATGTTTTGAGGGTAGAACCTATTTAAATTCAAGTGCCTTAAATATACCCATGGGACATGATAAATACATATGTACGAATAAATATATGGTCCTGGTGTTAACCCCTCAAATTGTAATAGGTATAATATGCTTAGCTTCTACCCCTTATTTTAAGTGGTTATTTTTATTTTCACTCTTTCACCTACTATTTGTTATAGCAATTTAAAAGGAAACCATTTCATTGGTCCACTTCCAGTAGAGCTCCTAGAAAAGTCACGCAAGGAATCATTGTCATTGAGGTTTGCTACTCCACAAGTTCTTGTATCCTGTTAACAGTTTTGCAAAGAAGCTAAAATCTAATGGGCTTTAATTGATTGAGGGCACAAGCTTCTATAAGCTTGTGCTAAACTTAAATTAACTTTTAAATCCTAAAAGCTATCCTAAAAGGCAATAGGGATTCTAAATAAGCCAGCAACACTTAACAAAAAGGATAAAAACTCAAATAAGCCAAAGCACTTAAGTGATGAAAAAGTAGCCTGAGAAGGCAACTTCAAGCCACTAAATAAGCTTGAAAACTAATAAGCTAATGCATAAGAACTTCAAAATAGCAATCCTAATCAACCAAATAGTTTGTAAAACAAAAATTAGATATTTTAGAGCTTATTATAGCCTTATAAATAGCTGATAAGACAAGACCAGAGGTAGATTTTTGGTTTTTTTGAATTTATAACTTTTATTAAACAGCCTGAGTAGGTCATTTTAAAACCAAAAAGTAACTAAAAGCTTATGGAATAAGCTATAAACTTTAAAACAGCAAATGTTATCTATCAAAGAGCTTATAAAATCAAATTTTAAACTATTAAAGCTTAAATTGAGCTTATTAATAAGCTGATAAAAATCCTATTTAGACTATATTTTGGTTTTTTCAAAATTTGACTTAGACACAAAAATAGACCCTAAGACCTGATGACACTATGACCAAAACATGAAACATGATTATTAAACTAAAGTAGACTCAATTTTAACAACTAAAAGCACTTATACTAATATTTTCAAAATAAGTAGTTACAAAACAGTTTTGAAAATGAGAACTTAAGAAATTCATGTAAAAACTACAAAACTTACTAAAAATACTTAAAACAACTTAAAAACTATTAAATGGACTTAATAAAAGCTAGGCTTTCAATGATCTGCAACCAAATCCTGACCGACGTGTATCAATTCCTCGCTTAGCACCCAAAATTATGGTTTATACTCTACAATTTGATATGTAGTTTACTTGATATAAATAAAAATGTATTGAACACATACGCAACTCTTATATTGACCACTTTTTCTTCCTACCACTTAGGCTTAGGAGGTTGCACATTTAGAGGGTAGCTCAGCCTAATTCCTAAAGTCAAGATAATGGTTCCGGGCCAACGTCCATCTATCAGTCCAAATGGGAAGGTTTGGCACCTATGTGGCAACAAAAGAATTGCCCGAGTGACTAAAAAAGGACCTGAAGAGAACAAAGTATGGTATCATGTTGGGAGCAGTGAGCGACCTGTACAACAATCTTCGTAGGTACCAGCTTAGACACCTCCAGTAGCAATGGAAAAATAACAATTGCTATTAGGGAACCTAAAATTTCACGACACATATACAAGAATATAAGATGGACATATACCGAAAGTTTGTAATGTATAGATACCAGGTTCTTTATTAACAAACATATCCTAAGCTGAACATATTACATCAGATTGTGATAACGCATATCCTGAGCTTAACCGTGAACAAGTCAATCAAGTAGCCGGTATATCAGATGGTGATAAAGTAACACATAAATCAGTAGATGTTTTTGATTTTATAGGAAACCAGTTTTCAGCTAATGCATATGATTATATCGATAACAAAACTTACTTTTTTCAAATGAAAAAGCAGAATTTAAGTTATAGTCCAGCCTCAAAAACAGGACTGACTCATATGTAGGCTGAAGTTCGTGATTTCATACGTGATGGGAGTCTACAAATGCAAGCAAGGAGTAAGAAATATGGAAAGGTTTGACTTGGGTTTGATTCTCATACGTTTTATTATATTTTCAGTTTGCAACACTATTAGTTTTTTTTCCGTTCGAATTTTGATCATGTACTTTTTTAGGGGTCACGGGACTACAAAGATTGAAGGCGAAGATGTGGAAACCATATGCGGAGTAATTGAGTGTGATTTCCTAAACTCAGTGTTATGCCACCTGCTTATGTACCCTGAACTGATAAGAAACCAGTTGGCTAATAGAATCCCATGACATTCTCACGTGAAAAGAAAATGAGCTCAAGGATCCCTATGCTATTCAGGTACCTTGCGATTAACAAACCATCAGGAGCTGTTCAATGGCTCAAACATACTAAAGATGCATGAGATGTGCATTCAGAAGGTAGATATCGCTTAATGTATTTTGCAGGATTTCTTAAAAGGTGTATTATGTTATAAGCAGGTACATATAATAAGGAATTAAGGACATTAATTGTATCTGTTAACTGTACTTAGATGCAAACATATTATTGGGAGTACGTAGCAATAATATATAGCTTTGACAAGATTCAATTTTTATGAACATTACACAAGTTTGGCAAAGTAGCAGCATAGAATTGGAGTTTTCGAGAGGAGTGTCTCATGTCACATTTCACTTATATTAATGTTTATCCTACTCAGATCCATGTACCATCTATGGTAGGCACATGTTGATATCATGATCTACAAACATGGGGATTCCATATGTGTTCATTTTAGTAAAAGTTATGGTTCTTTGGTTTTGTAATTATACAGATGCCTTGCTATATGCCATGTCGTTCTCCACGAAGGCGAAGAGTCCTCAGAAACACTTCAATATCAAGCTGCATCCCAGCTGAGGATGCTTTAGTTACTCCATCGAAGAACTTTGGCTTATTGCTCTACAAGTATATGTATATGTGTGGTATGTGCTAAAACACATACCATTTCTTTATCAAAATAGACCCAAAATAACCAAGAAAGAGCCGTTTATTCCTAATAATTGTTGGTTTCTTGAGTTTATGCATGTGCAGGTACGGATATGACAAAACACGCAAAAGAAAGACAAATCGGACAAAACCCGAGCACGAGAAGGAAAAGAGTGCTAAAGTTGAGCCGGGAGATCAGAAATGAGCAATTGTAAAGATTCTGATACTTAAAGGATGATTTTTGAAAGATTGGATATAATTTGAAGAAATGACAGAATCAGTCCCTCAAGTTTTATAATTTGTCAGATTATACCCCTGGAGTTTCAAGATTGGCAATTTTAGTCCTTGGTTTATTTGGAAGTGACAATCGGTCCTTGGTATTTCAGAAATTACACAAATGGCCCTTATAATCTTATACGGATTACATAACTAGTCCAAGTACAATCTATTATTACCTTTGGCCCAAAATCGGATCCAAGCCCAACCAGAAGCCCAAGTCAACCACTTCTTTATACCCGGTCAACCCTCCCACTTATCTCTGGTAAAACAAACGGTCAAACAATAATAATAAAAACATTTACCTTTTACCCGCCATTTGTTTTTCCCTAAATCAATTTTACCTAGAAAATTGCATAAATCCTAATCTACCCTTGCACCCAATTGATCAAATTAACCCAATTTAGGGGCAAATTCATACAATTCTCTGACCATCTGACACATAGGACTGACAAGTCACGAATCCGTGTGACTTCCTTGCACATGATTGGTGGATGGGACGTGTGAACAATGATCCAAAGGCCAAGATTGAAAGAGTGATGTGGAAGGATGATCTGACGATTGTGAATAGCTCAAAAGAAACACACATTGAAGATTTCTGGATCCTTCCAAGCATTAGGCTCTCCTATATAAACCCTTGTAATTCACAGTGTAATAAAAAGTAGTTTCTGAGTAGTTGTGTAGTGTTTAAATTTTTCTTAATGTTTGAATTTATTTACTGTATTTGAATTTCCATTTGTACTCAAATTTCAATAATAAAATAGATTTTTAGCTTTAATTCGTATTTTACTTTTAATCTCTGCTTTTATGATTTTAATGGCTTAATATCATTACTGTTTGATCATGTAGCTTATTTCAAATCATTTTCACCATATAAATCTTTCTAAATAAAAATCACAAAAAATAGGAAAAATACTCTTAAAATCAATAATATTTTAAATCTGATCTAAGTTTGAATTAAGTTCAAGTTTATGATATTATAAGTTTTGATAAGCTTTTATAATATTATAAGAGATTTTTAGTATTTGGGTAACTCAAATATATTAGATTTGAGCACCGGGATCGTTCCAAGCGAGAGATGAATGGAATTTTCAACTCACGTCGCGTTATTCGGGATTTGAATGGGAAAAGGGAATATTTTGATGATTTCTAAACTACGGGGCAAGGGAAGGTAAAGGGAAGCAATTAAAGGCACTAAATCTATGATGCAAACAAGGAATTACAACTAATTATGCAAATCTTAACCAATATGCAAATTACGAATTATACTAAAACGTGAATTAAATGCAAATTAATCTAATTTAATCCCTAAAAGTGATCTAATGCTTTACTACAGCTAAAAAGATGATTTAAAAATTATTTAAAATTTAAAACTATTTTTTTTTTGGTTTTTCTTGATTTATTTTGAATTAAAAACTAATTTTGAACTTTTAAAATAGATTTAAAATGCTAAAAATTATGAAAACAAATGAGAAAATTATAAAAATATTTTTTAAAAATCTTAACTAACTAAAAATAATTTTCAAAACTGATTTTTTATTTTTCTAACTTTTTATCTAATTTCTATGAATTTAAAACTATTTTAAATTATTAAATTGCTAAAAATTAGTATTTAAACTAGAAAAAATGGGGAAAAATATTTTTTTATGTCTTATTGATTTTTCTTAATCTGATAAAATTAAAATTATATTTTTTTGAGCTTTTTCTGATTTATTTTCAAAAAAAGTTATTTAAAAAGTATTAAAAACATATTTAAATGCACAAAAATAGCTAGAAGCTAAAGAAAATTATGAAAAATTCCAAAAAAGTCCTAAACTTTACTAAGATGCTATGAAAAATATTAAATGCAAGTTTTGAACAAAGATTATACTATTTGTATCTCTGTTGTAAAAATCGTTCTAGGCGGCCGATTAATCCCCGCATAATCGCTGATCGCTCACTAAACGCCTTGATTTATCATAATCGGCCTATTTAAACGTTTTGGTCAAAGATCGCTTAAAAATCGGTCAACAAACCGATTAATCGGACAAAATCGCTTAAAAATTGGTCGACAAACAGATTAATTGGATAAAATCGGTCAAAGATCGCTTAAAAATGGTCAACAAACCGAATAATATCTATGTTTGACTTTAAACTTTGAAGATTATGTATTATTTTTATATTTGAACACTTGAAATATTTTAAATTTGATGCCCTATTCTTATCTCATACATATAATATAATATAATATCTAATATTACAATTTTGTGTATAAAAATTCCAATCCGATTAATCCCCGCCTAACCGATTAATTGCTAGGCCCTACTCGACCGCCTCACTAGCGCCTAGCGATTTTTACAACCTTGATTTGTATGCAACTGATGAAGAATAAGCTATGCAAATAAGCTAAAATGCAAATAAAAGCTACCAGAAGCTATAAGAATATGAAATAAGATAAATCCAATTGAAATCAACCTATTGCAACATTCTAAGAACAGATTAGCATAAGTTATAAGCCAAAACAGCAATATCCTAAACCTGTCAGCAAATCAGAAATGAATTCTGAGGTACTCACTTTTAGCTTATCAAACAGCTTGAAAATAAGCTCTAATTGAAAACCAGCTAATGGACACTCAAACTGACTTGGCCAACTACTTATTTACCAAAAATTAGCTTCTCAGGAGCTGAAATAAGCTCTTGAGAAGCTAAGGAAAAATTTGCAGACTCACTTAAGTTGATGTACAGGGCAAATTTGGGCTAACAGACATACTTTGAGAGCTATTTCAACTGTTTTAAAAAATTTATAAAAATAATCTAAAATTAACTTTGTAAACACCACCTAACAGCTTCCTTAAATCAAAATTTTCAATTGATTTGAACTAAAGATGAGTGAATTAAAAATACAGAAATAGAAGTTGTATGTACTTGTAATAGAAATTTGACTTTTAAAGAAAACAAGCAGTTTGACTTATATGAACTTTGTGAACTTCTAATCCACTCTAATTGATGTTATAAGCTATAATGAAACTCAATTAAGCTATCCTACTGATTCCTACACTTACTTGTAAGCTAATTTACTCTAAACCTTAACCGATATTCAACTTATGATTGATTTAACCTGATTTTGACTTTAGAGTTATTGCAGATGTAAACTGATGACCTAAGTGACTATAACAAATCTAAATGAATCTATAGCAACTTATCTTAAATCCTCAACAATCATCTGGCTTAGATTAGCACACTATTCCAAACACTCCTTACCAATCTGATATGAAACTTAAGCAGCCTAAACTAACACTAAATCTAAGTTTATATGATAGAACTATGGGCAAATGATTGAAAAAAGTATTATACTTGCCATCATTTGCTTTTGTGGGTAGCGAACAAAAAATTTTATTTGTGTGGATACTTTTCTTTCAAGTTTATCCTTTTTAGGGTATTCTGCGAAATTTTTGGACATTTTTGCCCCTCTTAGCTAATAGAATTTTTTTTTCCCGAAGGGCAAAAATATCACATATTACCCTAAAAAGGATAAATTTGAAAGAAAAGTACCCACAAAAGCAAAAAAATTTGTTCGCTACCCACAAAAGCAAATGATGGCAAGTATGATACTTTTTTCAATCATTTGCCCTAGAACTATACCTACTTGCAATGATCTAAACTATCATAAACCTCAAACTCCAACACAATCAAATTCCTGCAGACTATATCAGACTATGCAAATGAATGACAGCAATAATCTAGACTAACACAGTAATCATAACTAACAATAATAACCTTAATTATACTGGATTAAGTAATTTAAAGCAATAACTAATATCCTATACTACAAATTTAAATCTGAGAGAGAAATTGAACTCACAAGTGGTCCAACCACTATGGTTTGCAACTGAGATCCAAGTAGCACTATCCTAAATCTATTTCCAACCCAAATAAGAGCTAATTTCAACCCAAATCCAGATCCATATCAGCAATTCACCCAATCCATGATCATATCTGCAGTACTTTGACTTTTCTTGACTAATATGTGTTTTGAGTGTAGAAACTGAGTAGGGAACCAAATAAGCTCTAAATAAGCTATAGAAAAGCTTATCAGAACTTATAATATCATAACTTGAAATGAATTCAAATTTAGATCAGATTTAAACTATTCTTGATTTTTAGAGTATTTTTCCTATTTTTTTGTGATTTTTATTTAGAAAGATTTATAAGGCGAAATCATAAAAACATAGATTAAAAGTAAAATACGAATTAAAGCTAAAAATCTATTTTATTAATGAAATTTGAGTACAAATGGAAGTTAAAATGCAGTAAATAAATTCAAACATTAAGAACAATTTAAACACTACACTACTACTCAGAAACTACTTTTTATTACACTGTGAATTACAAGGGTTTATATAGGAGAGCCTAATGCTTGGAAGGATCCAGAAATCTTCAATGTGTGTTTCTTTTGAGCTATTCACAATCGTCAGATCATCCTTCCACATCACTCTTTCAATCTTGGCCTTTGGATCATTGTTCACACGCCCCATCCACCAATCATATAACAACCCGTAAAAATTTTGGATTATTATAATAATATTTATTACGTCAGAAAAATTCAAATCGGTTATTTTCTGACAAATGTCAATATTTAAATTTAAAAACAAGAGGTCATCTCGTTTCTTTAAAAATAAGACACCGAACGCATGATATTTGTCCACTAAGTATCTGTATAATAAATGTGAAATTTATTATTCTCTTAGTTAAATCTAAGCATACATAAGCTTAATCCATTGTTTCGGAAAGTTATTCCGCATACTGCAGCGCAGTATCACACAAGACTAAAAATAAATAATGAGATAAGTGAAATATATACATTTTATCATTCAAGGATAATTTACGGAAGAAAACGAGAGGTTATCTTGTGAATTTAGAAAGTCACGGCACCGCACGCATACCGACACCAAATTAGTAACGGCAATCAGTTATAATCTAAATCTCACGTAATAATAATGCTATATTATTACGCTCATTAAAAAATTTCAAGAAATATAATTTTTAAATTTTTCGGGTACCGGGAAGGTACGTTTACTCGAGGATTCGACAAAACACGGGGTACAATTTATACTGTGTTATAATAAAACAAAAGAGATAAAAGATCTACCACTCTCTCTCCCACGTTTTACCTTACCTGTTCCCTCTGTCTCACTCCTTTGTCGACACAAACCAGAAAAACAAACATAAAAATGGTTACTTCTTCTTCTTTTGAAAGTCAAGACCAAAAATCCATCACCATCCCATGCCAAATTCGTCTCCCTACTACTCTAGCAATCACAAGGATGCCTAGGGGTGCGGCTGTGGACAAGAACGTGAGCCAAGATTAGGCCTGGTGCTATTCAAGACCAAGGAAAAATAGAGTCCAAGCTTACCCAATCATTCATGTATAATTAAGGTTGATGTCTCGCAGGTTCATTCACATTTTTTTTACACCCACCATCACAAATTAATGCTCATACAAAGTTAGGGCTTTTAAAAATTTAATTGGGGCTTTGTAAATTCGAGTGGTAATTTACCCAATTCAAGAGTTGATTGTCTTGTAATCAAGTTTTGGAAGTCAAGAAGTGTTCGAATTCGTTCGGTGTTCATGTTTGATTTACCCCTCCATTCGGATTTCCCCATCTTCATTGTAAGAATGATTCTTGTCTTTAATTAAAGCTCTTAACATTTAAGTAATTCATTTGTAACTCTTTATTCTTCAATCGAATGGTATACAAATTCGAGATTAAAAGAATAATTGTAATCTAATTAAGGATGTTGTTGTTGTTGGTTGCTAAGTAATAAAAACAAGTGGAAAGAAGATTTAAAAACCTGATAACAAATTTATGTGGCTTAGCGTATGACTTAAGCGATAATCAGCTTAATGTTAACTCTCAGTTTGATCCCTAGCTTATTCGGCTTATTACGACCTTTCCTTTCCAGCTTATTTCCCTACTTCTTGATGTCCCGGTCGGCTAGTTCCTTTCCTAGTTCTTTAGTTGAACCCGGTTGTCCTACTGTGATAAAAACCCTCCCCGAGGGGTGTTTGCTTTTGCTTTATTTTCTATTTTGGCTTATCGGGATTTTGGTCTGAAAGCTCCTTAGCTTGTTCAACTTTGGGTTATTGGGTTGCCTCGTATAACTTTTCGGCTTATGCTTGGCTTACTTGATTTTGACTTATTAACTTAATAAAGCTTTCGACTCATATGTCCTCGCTTATTGTCGTACTTGTAGTTGAGTTTCGACCGAAGAAAACCTCACTCGAGGTGTTGGTCTTGTTTTAATAAGTTCCTCAGCTAAGGTTAATCCCCGTTGCGGGGTGTGAGTTTTGCTTGTCTTGACTCACGTAACACCTAGACCCATAAGAGTGAGAAGAGTATCGAGTTTTGATCAATTCAGGTCGTACCCAGTTTTCATAATCAGTAGTTGTCTAATTTTCCTTTGTTATTACTTGGTTTCATAGCGCAACAATGAATCCCCTCGAATGCTCTTGTGTCGCTTCGAAACACAAGTGAAAGGCACACCAAAAGGTGCTCCCTGTCAAGACGACCCCAAGGCCACAAAGTGGACGTATGAGCCTAGGTCCATTTCATCACATGTGTCCAGTTTTGGTCTCGTGTTCGCATGTTAGTTAGTAGCGTGCGTCAAACCTGCACTCCCTATGGCAACAATTCTAAGCAGTTTTATGAGATAAATTCTATTTGGACTCAAGGCCCTAGTAAAATAAATAAACGTGTAATTGATCAATTGCTGAAGTGGGCTGCGAAGCCCAATCGTGTCCAAAAGGACGTTTTGTTTCATTTACCATAGTCTCAAGTCTTAAATATATACGCAAGTAAAACGTAAATCATCCCCTCCTCGTCCAAAGCTTATCCCGACTCGATTCCAATCCTGCCGCAACGCGACCATTTCTATAAGCAAATCGTCATGCTACTCACGTCAATATTAATGAATAACACGAGTTATCAATTGGAAAAGAAATTATAAAAACAAGTGCTTATACTTTTCTCGACTTGTAAATTTTACATAAACTTGTAAATATATATATGTATATATAGGTATATATATATATGCATTTGATGAGAACCAGATATAAAACTCAATTATATCAATTTTCGACAAACCAATTTAATAGAAGGATTACCCATGGGTTATACCTATTTTTCAATAAACTAATTTTACGATTTATAAACAAAATAAATTACTTGAAAACTTATATTGTGATATATTATTTATTAGTCGGAGATATATACAACTTTTTGAGATATATTGGTAGAACTTGATATTTTTACACCTTTTGAACTATAAGTTTAAATCGAACTAATGAGTATATAAATTGTAACATAACTTTTGAAATCGTTAATTTACATTACGTAAATTAATTATTTAGATTTAATAAAACCTCTTTCGATTATAAAACTTATTTGAACAAAATAAAACGATTTACCTTTCTATATAAAAGTTTGACATCTAGTCGAGTCATACCCTATTTTGCCAAGATATGTATATATAAACTTATCAGTTTGTTTGTATACATGAGCCATGTCCAAATTTCGTCAAAATATAATTAACTTGTTATATTCTATAATAACGAATATAACTTATTATATTTTTATATAATAACCATCAATGAGGAGATTTATTTATAACTTGCACCATCAAATTTTCTAAATACAAAGGTATTAAGTAAGGCCATTACTTAAATTTTTGAAATATTTTTATGTTATCCACTAAAAGTGATGCATAGAGATATTTGTACAAATATGTACGTTAAGTATATACCTTTAAAATAATGATTACATAATCCATTAATGTCCAAAATCATATGTAATTATTTCCGTACATCATCATTCGGTTATCATCAAACCGAAGCCTTGTTCATCCTTGATATCTTTTCTGCGTAGTATTATCATTTGGTCATCATTAAACCAAAGTCGAAATTCCTTCCTTGAGATTCCTTCATGTCATCCTTCCTAAGCCGAAATCCACCCAATTCCTTGTAAATTGTTCTAAGATAAATGATGCCACATCAACAACAACAACAACAACAAAAAAACAAACAAATAAAAACCTATAAAGTTAGTTAAACTTTATCGAGTCTTAAGCATAAATACTAAGTTGTCGTATTAACTAGGTTGCGTGTCGGAGCCATGCACTATCATCCATTGATTCCCTTTTGACTACCAATTTCCAAGGTGAGTTTCATAGCCCCTTCTTTAATCTGCTTTATACTTGTTTTGGGGGAAGATACATGCTCATTTTACTTAAATGATTTTAATGGTGCATTTCCATGCATACTATGCCTTTTGATTGATATGTTTTAAGATACATCATACATAGATGTTTTATGGACCATACCAAAGTGTTTGACTTAGAATATTACGTAGCTTAGCCTAAGTCCTTAGATCCCAAATTGCCCTCTTCATGAACCGTCAATTCCTGCTGGGAAGCGCGAATGTTATAAATAGATCTATTGGGGGTGACTCCCCTGTTCGGTTGGCCCCGCATGGGTCAAGGCGAAACATATAGCATGTCGGGACCGAGTGTATTGGGATAAACACTCGCCATGGGCTCTTTATTTGTATGACTTCTTTGTGCATACAGAAACTATCGTACCTTCGGTTGCATGAACTTAGGGCGGCGTAATAGATTATAATATATGGCATTATATTCATTGTAATGTGCATATACTCTTTTTATGGTCCACTAATGAAATTCTTTTATGAAATGTAATCATAAATTTTATGACATTATGCAAGACATAATGATCATCAAAAACCAAATGTGAAATAGTATACTGAAGTGCCTTTTAAATAAACCTATGAACTCACCAGCGTAAGCTGACCCCTTTTAGCATGTATCTTCAGGTTTTGAAGTGATAGCTTATCTTTGGAGGAGCAAGGCAAGGGCATGGCATGGTCATAGACAACTCTGATTTATGTATTGGGACCATTTGTTTATAATGGGCCATTTTCCGCACTTAATCAATAATGTAATCATTGTTTACAATAATGAATAATAGTTTATTTATGAAAATCAGTTATTCTATGCTTATGTTGTGATATCAATTTAGTAGCACCCCAATACTTGTGTGTTTCCGCTAAGCCATTTTGGGGGTGTTACAGATTGGTATCAGAGCCTAGGTTATAGAGAACTGGGTATTTTTAAAACCTAGACTATAACCACTTTTACAAAAACTTAACCCTGTGACCGACACGTGCCTGCATGCCGAGCTGATGCCTCACTTATGATCCTGTTGAGATCATACTTGATAAGATACATGTTTTATCACTGCTCACCTAATTTCATTATAGGTTATAATTATATTCCCTATACGTATATTTACGTATCACATCACTGCTCCTTTTCCCTCACATAAATGGAATAATTGTTCTAGTCTTTAAGATAACTTTTAAAAGTATTGGGACATATTACTAGCGTAACTAAGCTAAGTATTTTAAAATTCATTGAACCTCAGTTGAATATAGATTGATCACCTATATTCAACCAGGGACAGTGGGACATAGCCTGATCACCTATGTCCGACTCAGAGGTGAATTTTGCAATACTTAGGATAGTTATAATAGCGTTATGTCCAGTAAAAATTGATTGATAAACATGTAATAAGCCACTCACTGGCATTCCTTAATCACAAGCCACTCACTGGCATTCCTTAATCACAAGCCACTCACTGGCATTCCTTAATCACAAGCCACTCATTGGCATCCCTTAATCATAAGCCACTCACTGGCATTTCTTAATCATAAGCCACTCACTGGCATTCCTTAATCACAAGCCACTCACTGTCATTCCTTAATCACAAGCCACTCACTGGCGTCACATTATTATTTCCCTATATAGAATATTTCCATGTCACAATCGGGTTATGTTATAGTCACTCCTACCCCAAAACCTTACATTCCGTGGACAAATCAAACCATTCTATGAGCAACCTTCCATAGCACCTATGAGAAAGATACAATAAACCTTTGGCAAAATCTAGAAAGGCATGATAAAGGGCCTATAATCCCACAGAAACTTGAAAACTTTACGCCCTACCTTGAGAATTAAAAACCTAGAAGCTCCACCCGCCTCTTAAGAATAACTGTGCCTACCTTGTTACCCTCCTACAAACAAAAGAGTTGCCATACAAACTATTTCTAAACATCCCACAGACCATTATAATCAAAATACCTTATGAACCACTCCATGAATTATTCTACAAACCAAATTACCACCCTACCATTAAGGTAAACTACAATTTCACTACTACCTCACAAAAATAAAGTGTTTCTTAATACTTTGAAAAGTATTCTAGAATCACTCTATTAGTTACTTACTTCCTCGAAAAGTGTTTTAAGTTAGTACCCCATAAACAGAAATGATCAATGTCCTCCTTGGTAGCTAAGCCTAACCTTAGAATGTATCCCACACCTCTGCCTAAAACCATAGAAAACAACGAGGTTCACCAACCATTAAACCTCCAATCCTACCCAACTTAGACAACTAAACCCTACTCGTAGCTATGGGTAAATGTTATATCCTGCTACACATCCTTGCTACAATATAATTTCCAAATTGGAGGGTTCCCCTTTAAAATCCAACAATAATACTTTCCAAATCCCTCGTTAAAATGAGACAAGATGCTGAAACACTAAAAGTTTCGCAAAACTTCCCTATACACCCCATAATTAAGAACCAGTTTACAATCTTTTGAAAATGTGTCATTTTTATACATTATCGATTTTGAAATCTGATTTTAGTCAAACTTGTATAAACATTTAGTCGAAAGAGAAAGTCGAAAACAAATGTTTCTTCATCCCTTAAGAATCTACCTATATACTTTAGAATCATGAAACGCCAGAATTGGGTACGTTTTGATAAGACCTGGAGAAGTTAGAGGTGCCCACACTAACAAAATAGTGAAACCTCCTAACATCAAGAATTAGAACTTTCACCCAATAAACCTACCCCAGAAAATCATGACTCCTCAGATAGAGGATGTGCTGTTGGCATAACACCTAGGTACCCATACCAAAAGAGGAAACCCTGGAACAACCTAGGGAAAAATTCAAAACTTGTTCCAAATACCATCACCTCGTTCCCGACACCCTATCAGGTAACGTAAACTGAGATCCGGGACGGATCTCCTGTAAAGTGAATAGACTATAACAACCCGTAAAAACTTTAGATTATTATAATAATATTTATTACGTCAGAAAATTTTAAATCGGTTATTTTCTGACAGATGTCAATATTTAAATTTAAAAACAAGAGGTCATCTCGTTTCTGTAAAAATAAGACACCGCATGCATGATACTTGTCCATTAAGTATCTGTATAATAAATGTGAAATTTATTATTCTCTGAGTTAAATCTAAGCATACATAAGTTTAATCCATTGTTTTGGAAAGTTATTCCGCATACTGCAGCGCAGTAGGATACAAGACTAAAAATAAATAATGAGATAAGTGAAATATATACATTTATCATTCAAGAATAATTTACGGAAGAAAACGAGAGCTTATCTTGTGAATTTAGAAAGTCACGGCACCGCGCGCATACCGACACCAAATTAGTAACGGCAATCAGTTATAATCTAAATCTCACGTAATAATAATGCTATATTATTACGCTCATTAAAACGTTTCGAGAAATATAATTTTTACATTTTTCGGGTACCGGGAAGATACGTTTACTCGAGGATTCGACAAAACACGGGGTACAATTTATACTGTGTTATAATAAAATAAAAGAGATAAAGGATCTACCACTCTCTCTCCCATGTTTTACCTTACATGTTCCCTCTCTCTCTCCTTTGTCGACACAAACCAGAAAAACAAACATAAAAATGGTTACTTCTTCTTCTTTTGAAAGTCAAGACCAAAAATCCATCACCATCCCATGCCAAATTCGTCTCCCTACTACTCTAGCAATCACAAGGATGCCTAGGGGTGCGGCTGTGGACAAGAACGTGAGCCAAGATTAGGCCTGGTGTTATTCAAGACCAAGGAAAAATGGAGTCCAAGCTTACCCAATCATTCATGTATAATTAAGGTTGATGTCTCGCAGGTTCATTCACATTTTTTTTACACCCACCATCACAAATTAGGGTTCATACAAAGTTAGGGCTTTCAAAAATTTAATTGGGGCTTTGTAAATTCGAGTGGTAATTTACCCAATTCAAGAGTTGATTGTCTTGTAATCAAGTTTTGGAAGTCAAGAAGTGTTCGAATTCGTTCGGTGTTCATGTTTGATTTACCCCTCCATTCTGATTTCCCCATCTTCATTGTAAGAATGATTCTTGTCTTTAATTAAAGCTCTTAACATTTAATTAATTCGTTTGTAACTCTTTATTCTTCAATCGAATGGTATACAAATTCGAGATTAAAAGAATAATTGTAATCTAATTAAGGATGTTGTTGTTGTTGGTTGCTAAGTAATAAAAACAAGTGGAAAGAAGATTTAAAAACCTGATAACAAATTTATGTGGCTTAGCGTATGACTTAAGCGATAATCAGCTTAATGTTAACTCTCGGTTTGACCCCTAGCTTATTCGGCTTATTACGACCTTTCCTTTCCAGCTTATTTCCCTACTTCTTGATGTCCCGGTCGGCTAGTTCCTTGCCTAGTTCTTTAGTTGAACCCGGTTGTCCTACTGTGATAAAAACTCTCCCCGAGGGGTGTTTGCTTTTGCTTTATTTTCTATTTTGGCTTATCGGGATTTTTGTCTGAAAGCTCCTTAGCTTGTTCATTTTTTGGCTTGTTGGGTTGCCTCGTATATCTTTTCGGATTATGCTTGGCTTAATTGATTTTGACTTATTAACTTAATAAAGCTTTCGACTCATATGTCCTAGCTTATTGTCGTACTTGCAGTTGAGTTTCGACCGAAGAAAACCTCACTCGAGGTGTTGGTCTTGTTTTAATAAGTTCCTCAGCTAAGGTTAATCCCCGTTGCGGGGTGTGAGTTTTGCTTGTCTTGACTCACGTAACACCTGGACCCATAAGAGTGAGAAGAGTATCGAGTTTTACTCAGTTCGGGTCGTACCCAGTTTTCATATTCAGTAGTTGTCTAATTTTCGTTTGTTATTACTTAGTTTCATAGCGCAACAATGAATCCTCTCGAATGCTCTTGTGTCGCTTCGAAACACAAGTGAAAGGCACACCGAAGGGTGCTCCCTGTCAAGACGACCCCAAGGCCACAAAGTGGACGTGTGAGCCTAGGTCCATTTCACCACTTGTGTCCAGTTTTGGTCTCGTGTTCGCATGTTAGTTAGTAGCGTGCATCAAAGCTGCACTCCCTATGGCAACAATTCTAAGCAGCTTTATGAGATAAGTTCTATTTGGACTCGAGGCCCTAGTAAAATAAATAAACGTGTAATTGATCAATTGCTGAAGTGGGCTGCGAAGCCCAATCGTGTCCAAAAGGACGTTTTGTTTCATTTACCATAGGCTCAAGTCTTAAATATATACGCAAGTAAAATGTAAATCATCCCCTCCTCGTCCAAAGCTTATCCCGACTCGATTCCAATCCTGCCGCAACGCGACCATTTCTATAAGAAAATCCTCATACTACTCACGTCAATATTAATGAATAACACGAGTTATCAATTGGAAAAGAAATTATAAAAACAAGTGCTTATACTTATCTCGACTTGTAAATTTTACATAAACTTGTAAATATATATATGTATATATAGGTATATATGTATGCACTTGATGAGAACCGGATATAAAACTCAATTATATCAATTTTCAACAAACCAATTTAATAGAAGGATTACCCACGGGTTATACCTATTTTTCAATAAACTAATTTTACGATTTATAAACAAAATAAATTACTTGAAAACTTATATTGTGATATATTATTTATTAGTCGGGGATATATACAACTTTTTGAGATATATTGGTAGAACTTGATATTTTTACACCTTTTGAACTATAAGTTTAAATCGAACTAATGAGTATATAAATTGTAACATAACTTTTGAAATCGTTAATTTACATTACGTAAATTAATTATTTAGATTTAATAAAACCTCTTTCGATTATAAAACTTATTTGAACAAAATACAACGATTTACCTTTCTATATAAAAGTTTGACATCTAGTCGAGTCATACCCTATTTTGCCAAGATATGTATATATAAACTTATCAGTTTGTTTGTATACATGAGCCATGTCCAACTTTCGTCAAAATATAATTAACTTGTTATATTTTATAATAACCAATTTAACTTATTATATTTTTATATAATAACCATCAATGAGGAGATTTATTTATAACTTGCACCATCAAACTTTCTAAATACAAAGGTATTAAGTAAGGCTATTACTTAAATTTTTGAAATACTTTTATTATATCCACTAAAAGTGAAGCATGAGATATTTGTACAAATATGTACGTTAAGTATATACCTTTAAAATAATGATTACATAATCCATTAATGTCCAAAATCATATGTAATTATTTCCGTACATCATCATTCGGTTATCATCAAACCGAAGCCTTGTTCATCCTTGATATCTTTTCTGCGTAGTATTATCATTTGGTCATCATTAAACCAAAGTCGAAATTTCTTCCTTGGGATTCCTTCATGTCATCCTTCCTAAGCCGAAATCCACCCAATTTCTTGTCAATTGTTCTAAGATAAATGATGCCACATCAACAACAACAACAACAACAACAAAATAAACATATAAAAACTTATAAAGTTAGTTAAACTTTATCGAGTCTTAAGCATAAAGACTAAGTTGCCGTATTAATTAGGTTGCATGTCAGAGCCGTGCACTATCATCCATTGATTCCCTTTTGACTACCAATTGCCAATGTGAGTTTCATAGCCCCTTCTTTAATCTGCTTTATACTTGTTTTGTGGGAAGATACATGCTCATTTTACTTAAATGATTTTAATGGTGCATTTCCATGCATACTATGCCTTTTGATTGATATGTTTTATGATACATCATACATAGATGTTTTATGGACCATACCAAAGTGTTTGACTTAGAATATTACGCAGCTTCGCCTAAGTCCTTAGATCCCAAATTGCCCTCTTCATGAACCGTCAATTCCTGCCGGGAAGCGCGAATGTTATAAATAGATCTATTGGGGGTGACTCCCCTGTTCGGTTGGCCCCGCATGGGTCAAGGCTAAACATATAGCATGTCGGGACCGAGTGTATTGGGATAAACACTCGCCATGGGCTCTTTATTTGTATGACTTCTTTGTGTATACAGAAACTTTCGTAGCTTCGGTTACATGAAATTAGTGTGGCGTAATAGATTATAATATATGGCATTATATTCATTGTAATGTGCATATACTCTTTTTATGGTCCACTAATGGAATTCTTTTATGAAATTCTTTTATGAAATGTAATCATAAATTTTATGACATTATGCAAGACGTAATGATCATCAAAAACCAAATGTGAAATAGTATATTGAAGTGCCTTTTAAATAAACCTATGAACTCACCAGCGTAAGCTGGCCCCTTTTAGCATGTATCTTAAGGTTTTGAAGTGATAGCTTACCTTTGAAGGCGCAAGGCAAGAACATGACATGGTCATAGACAACTCTGATTTATGTATTGAGACCACTTGTTTATAATGGGCCATTTTCCGCACTTAATGAATAATGTAATCATTGTTTACTTATCATACCACGCCCGGGGAGCTTGTTTGATACCGTAGAGAGCCTTGTTCAGTTTGTAGACGTTATTAGGGAACTCTGGATCAACAAATCCTTCTGGCTGACAAACATAGACCGTTTCCTTCAGTTTACCATTCAGAAAAGCGGTTTTGACATCCATCTGAATGACCGTGATGTTCATGTGAGCTGCGAATGCCAGAAAAATCAGTACAACCTCAAGTCCAGCAACCGGTGCGAATGATTCCTTGTAGTCAATCCCCTCTTCTTGTCTATAACCCATAGCCACCAGACGTGACTTATTTCTGATAACCGTACCTTCAGCATCCAACTTGTTTTTCCAAATCCATTTCAGACTAATAACATAGACCCCTGTTGGTTTTGCAACCAATTCCCATACTTCAAGACGTTTAAACTGATTAAGTTCTTCTTGCATGGATTCGATCCAGTTGTCATATGTCATTGCTTCTTTAATATTTTTGGGTTCAGCTTGGCAGACGGTAAGTGCATAAATGCAGTGTTCACCGTCAGTCTGAAGGCGTTGTCTAGTTACGATTGGTTGATTCGGGTTTGTGAAAACGTAGAGGGGGGGTGAATATGTTACCGTTTAAAAACTTTGAATCTTTTGTATCAAATCACTTATTAAGCTTGTTATAATATGAAAGTACCAATTATTGTTTCTGACTAATATAAAGCATAGTAAACCAAGTTGTCACACAAGCATCAACATCAAACCACATCACAAGCAATTATAAAAGTAAAGAGATAAAGAAAGGAAAGTGCAAAGCGAACACGAGGATTTATAGTGGTTCGGTCAGGGATCTCCTCTCCGCCCTACTCCACCCCCCGAGTACCCAACTCGAGAGTTACTTCACTAAATCAACAAGCTCCCTTCTCGGCGTAGAAAACCTTACAATCGTAGCTTATACTTTTTCCGGTATAAAGCTAAATACCGGGTTCTAGTTTGAGGTAGAACCAACCTAACGTCGCCTATACAATATTTACGACACTAAGCTAGATGTCGAGTTCTTTCCGGGTACAACCACTCCCGTTATGTTTTATGGCCCAACATAACAAACCTTGTGTTTTATGGTAGAAACACATAACCCATCTAATCTAGTTTTGTGAAAGTGTTGTGATGATGCAATAATGTTTACAATGATGATCAATGACATTAAATGTCTAATGGATATGAATGACTAATCTAAATGATCTTCTTAAATAAGAAGTCTTCAATCAATGATGATTTCAAGAGATCTTGAATCTTCATATGTTGATATGCTTTGGTGAATGAGGATGGTGAGATCTCCAAGCTTTCATTGGTTGATCAAAATGTAAAATATGCTTACAACAAAGATGAATGTTAGAAGCATTATGATCATGTGATGGTGAGGGTGATTGGTGTATGTTACTACATGATTATCTAAAGATCTAAATGCCGCAAGAACGTTAGAGAGAATGTGTGTTGGAAGGGATGAAGATATGAGAAAACCATGGGATGGTATTTATAACCAAAAGTGGTAATCAAAAATATAATAATTTATTAGATTTGATATCTTAGAATATCTTCCAAAATCTTTTAAAGATTTAGATGACACTATGCATGAGGTAATAAAAGAGTGTTTTCCTTTTTATGAAAAATACATTTAAACAAATGTATATACTTATTAAAAAGGTAAGTTACTTGTAAATAAAATGTAAGTAACCTTTTGTAAAATAAAATATCTAGTTGAGTGCTTGTCAAAATAAAATATATTTTGTCAAGTGTAAGTAAACTTTAGTACTTGTATGAATATTATAGTTAGTTTACTTGTACAAATAAAAGTATATATTTGTAAGACATTATACAAAAGATGTATTTGTATAAAATATTGTCAATGCAAAATGTAAAATGAGGTTTGAAATAGAATGGTTAACCTATTAAAATACTTGGTGACTCTAAACGTATTTTAAACATTCTAAATGATTTGTTAATGGGTTTGATCATAATGCCACATAACAAACATGTACGAACCTGTGTTGTAACATATGAGGACTTGAGACATCGATAGGTGTTGAATGTATATTGAGAAAAAGTGTGATTACAAGTAACTTGTACATGTTACGTTATGTATTACAAGTTGCATGTTTGTCATCAATCAAAACAAAAGAGACTGTATAGATTAATATCGTAATATTTGCACTAACAATCTCCCCCTTTTTGATGATGACAAAGATATGTAAACGTAATAGAAAGTAAAATGTAAAAAGTTACTTGTATCCTTACTACCTTTACATTACCTTCTCCGTTTACACTATTCTCCCCCTTTTGTCGAAACAAAAAGGGCATGTCCTTGGAGTTTAACTTTATTTCTCCCCAAAAAGGCGAGCTTGCATCATCCCTAGTGAAGTTAAATTGTCCACTCCAATCCGTCCCTTGTTTGGTAGCGGATCCATGGATCAAATAAAGAGGCTTAACCTACATCAGGGTTAGTTTTATGCAACAAAAATTATGAGAAATATATGAAGAAGAAATGTTTGTTGAAAAGTGAGAATGATGCTAAATGCGTGCATGCTCCCCCTTGATGGTTGCTCCCCCTTGTTTGAGGCGTCAGGGTATGATTAAAAACCTACAAAACAAGTATTAGTGCAAAATTATATTCGTCATTGGACGAGTAAGTGATATACAACAAAGTGTGTATAAGATGTATTCAGTAAATTATTGACGAAAGCTCCCCTTGCTCTAGGGCGTCAAGATGAACCTTCAAAATAAATATTAGTATAATAGAAGCTTTGTCTTTAGACAAATACGTCATATATAACCAAGTGTATAGACGATGCAATATGAGTGCTTATTTCTCCTTGTTCGAGGGTGTCAAGAAGCACCTAAAATAAGAAAAATAATTGATGCAAACTTCATCCTTAGATGAGTAAGTTATATACAATCGAGTGTATATGATGATGAACCTACAATGAAAAACATTGATGCCATTCTTAGATGTATATATGTGATATATAAATGATATAATCAAAGATCTCATGAAGTGTAGTCTCCTAAGAGCATAAGGTGTGGTGACTTCCAATTTTTAGCCATTTGGGCTCCACCGCATGCCACCTCATTTCAACACTCCCATCTCAAAATACCTCTCTCTCATAACTAACTTTAACACAATCATTTGAACCCCACTCACCTTTAATTTTATTTTCTTTTCAATTTTTCCAAACATACTAAATTTATTTATTCAAAATAAAAACACAAATGATGTAATTTTGTGTTCGAGTAAAGTAATTTTATCAAGCGTGAGTAATTTACTGTTAGTTATACTATTATTTGTGTTGGAGTAAAGTTATTTTGGAATATTTTGACTTGTAACAAATTTTCATTGGGCTGGCCCATAGCAAAACTTATAAATGTCACCTAGGGTTGTATGTACGCCTCTTTTTTTAAGCATCCTCCTCAAAAGAAATTTTTACCAAACCATCAATACAGTCATCTCCTCTCAACCATAAACACACAGCCTCACCTTTTCTTCCAACACACACACACTCACGCACAGTTTATAAATCGAAAAAAAATAATAAACAAACATAAACACTGCAAATCTTTTGTCTTGTACTTCGTCGAATTCCCGGCGAGATGCAAAGTGGCGAGTGGTATTGGTGTCGTGGCGAGGAAACGGCGAGAAGTGGCGAGCTGCCACGTCGGAAACGGCGATCATCATCGCCACCACACCCCTTGCTCTAATTACAATCATAAGAAAAGTGAGAATATAATATGATAAAAGCCTACAAAATAGTTCCTAGAAAGAAGATATGAAGTGAAGTTGGAATATAAAGAGTTAAAGCTAGTGGTGATGGTAGATGACTCAAGATTTACAAAAGTAAGTTTTCGCTAATCCATGATGGTGATGATTAGTGAAAGTGGTAATGAAAGGTGGTGGTGATAACGTAGAAAACTATTAAGGAGTTAGAAACTCGTATGTATAGCAAAAAATATGGACTCATACAATCCTTTCGTAATGTCAAGTGACCAAGACAAAGAGGGAAAAAAATATGAATAGACATGAAGATAACTTCGTTCATTGATTGATACGAAAAAATGACCTATTCTAGGTGACAATGGGAGAGATAGTATTAATATGGTTTTGACCGACATGGAAAATTATGACATTGAAAAGAAGTGAAGACAATATGTTCCAAAAAAATCCCTATATGAGGATGAGAATGACATCATATGACAGAGAGTTGGATAGACCAACGTGTTGAAAGAGTGTTAGGAATGGCGGTTTTGATTAATATATCGTTTGCACTGACAACGACATGCATGATATCTGTCAAGCGAGAGAAGAATAAGATCCTATGATGGTGTTCTAGATTTGTTGAGGTATTGGTGCTAGTATAAGGAAAATCCTAGATTTGTTGATTGTGGAGATGAAGAAGTATGTAAAACACATGATGCGTTTTTCACTTGATGAGGTATTGGTGAAAACTTGTGATATAAGGTTAAAAAGGTTGAACTAGTTGTGGTTTCATGAACCGGTTTTAGCTTAAGTGGTGTTTACCTATGTG
This sequence comes from Chrysanthemum seticuspe, assembly GCA_019973895.1. Taxonomy (NCBI): domain Eukaryota; kingdom Viridiplantae; phylum Streptophyta; class Magnoliopsida; order Asterales; family Asteraceae; genus Chrysanthemum; species Chrysanthemum seticuspe. Next base: position 181,984,370 of record BPTQ01000009.1, read on the forward strand.
TTGGTATTGTAGAGTCTAAGAGACATAAAATTTGACAAAAGACAATTATGTGAATGGATTTCTCTCCCCCTTAATTGGTGGACATCCAACATAATGTGTAATGTATCAAATAAGGAATGACAACAAAGTGTTTAGGAGGTTATTCGGGTTAACGAAAAAGATGAGCTTAGTGACGTTTTTTTGGATGATGGTTAGCATACAATGAACTTCATCCTTAAAGTCACGCACCTCTTCTCGATTAATAGTAGATGATCGTATGATGAGGCATGAGATTTGGAAAGAGGTCGGTTGAAAGACAAAAATGCAAAGCCAACCCTCTAGAACTTAATTCTATATGCTTTTAAACTATATGCAAGTGTAGGGGTCTCATAAAGCATAGTACTAATCTACGTAGCAATAAAGGGGATTATGCAAAATGAGCATATAAAAGTTAAAACCAAGTGAGATAACAAATAATTTGTTATCAACCTACAAAACAAATTTGTTAGTGACAAAAGATGATAACATGATAAAAATCAAATGATAACATATTATATAAGCAAAAACAACACATTGCACTTAGTAGACAAGAAATCACCATACAAGATAGCATCAAAACAATCATATTATGCAAGAATACGACTTTATTCAAGACATTTCATTATGAGATTGTTTTGTCGTTAGACTTAGACACTTAAGCATACTTGGATATACAATAATCTATGTGATTAATTTGTAAGATAAAAAGGCTTCTAAAAGTTTGTCATACCAAAAGCACTTTGATAGATTATATGTGCACACGTAGCAAACAAATAGTGTGACAAGAAGCAAAAGAAACAAGATGAAAGATTCATGCAAGCCATATTTAAGACATAACAATTTGGAACATGTATCATTTGGATCGTACTATACATAGATATAATGAATGCCAACTAATAGCTTTCAAACACAAATATATCATATCAAAATTATCACGTATCAAAATGGCATATTATGAGTTCATAAGTAACATGTTAATCATGCTAAAAATAATTCAAAAGTAAGTATTATGCAAATAAAGTTTAGGTTTAAACGTTTAGTAGCATGAAACAAGAATACAAGCATTATAAAGATAAAACCGTACTAAGGTTTACACATTTGACTAGTTATCAAACACTAAGATAATGTCAAATCAACTTATCGTATCAAACAAGAACATGTAATCAACACATGTAAGTGCAATGCAAGTGGTTTTAAAAGAAAAGTCATATATACTACTTGTTTGATTAGTATTCCTAAGGCGAGGCAAACTATCAATGTTTTAACACTTACTTTAGGCAAGTATAGGAAAACAAAATTTTCAAGTTGGAGAATGAATATGAGACTATTACTAGCGGTGCTCAATTAAGGCTAAACACGACCATTTTTACGGGTGATTCCTCATACCCAACTTCTTTCCAGGAAGCAATTCAACCGTTAGGTCAAATTGAGTTTCTAGTGCAATAGGTTCTCCAGTAGTCATTCTCATGTTAGAAAGATGGGAACTCCTACTTTTGCCTATTAAAGTGCATAAAGATGATAGTTTACCAATACTTGACTTAATGTAACACAACTAATATGCAATATAACTAAGGTGATGAAGATGTCATGTTATACACATGAATTTTAACAATGGTGTGTTGATAAACAACATGTTTTAATCTTGTGTTTAGAATCTAAGGTTGTTCAAATTACATAGCTAATTGTATGATCTAATGGATGACATCTTTTACGTTGAAGTGTATATTTTAAAAGTGATTTGATTATCTAAGACTAGGGAATGGAATATGTTAAATTAAGAATGTTCTCAAGAAAGCTCTTTGGAACTTTATTTGACAAGAATCTAAATAAGGTTACTAACTTCAATAAATAAGGTTACTAAATAAGGTTTGAGCAAGGTTAGGTTATGATGTACGCTTGAAAGGAAATGGATACAAATAGTATCTTTCAACAAATGAGATTATCGCATGGGATAAAGTTATCATGCTTATGAAAATATGTATGACAAGATGAGTTAGATACGCTAGTTCATAGAACTTGTTTGTTTCAAGATCATTTAGCCAATGAGGTGTAATGAAATCTCTTGTAACACAACCATTTATGTCGCAAGGAGAGAATAATGCATAGGATATACAATATCCTTTTAACAAGATGAATACTTAACGCATGATTTCTTAGGCATAATGTTTTTCAAAACATCATGTTTTCCTAAATGAAGATATGAAGCCAAAGTGTTTGAATCGGATAGTCCCATCTAAATAAACTTGGTCTCAAGATTATATTCACTAGATGATGACAAGAGGAATTCACTCGAGTTTCTTATGTATACTCTACAAGAGTCATTGTTGCTTGGGGCGTATGATGTTGGCTTTGAGATTGCATTTTAACATATTGATTTAAAATGTTGTTAAAATGTTGATTTGAGGTTTAACGAAATTTATGCAGAAGTTTAACGACAAAGTATTACTAATACTTTGATAATTTGTGAAGGTAGTACTACTTATACCTAGTGGAAACTGAAAACAATTACCAAGAGCACCATGCTTATTTGATAGTTGAGGTTCTAGCTAGAGGTGGCAAATGGGTCGGGTCGGGTCGGTTTGGGTCATTGGTCAAATGGTTTATGGGTCAAATGGGTCATGGGTCAAACGGGTCATACTATAAGAATGGGTTGAATGGGTCATGGGTCAAACGGGTTGGGTCGGGTTGGATCGGGTCGACTCGTTACATTTCCACCTGTAATCATGCTACTATAGTATGTTTCGTCCGTTTTCATCCGTTTTTTATGTTTTCGTCATTTTTTTACGTTTTCGTCGTTTTTTTTACGTTTTCGTCCGTTTTCGCGCATTTTCATCCGTTTTTGCGCGTTTTCGTCCATTTTTTTACGTTTTCATCCGTTTTTGCGCGTTTTCGTCCGTTTTTTTCCCTTTTTTTGCGTTTTCGTCCGTTTTTGCACGTTTTCGTCCGTTTTTTTACGTTTTCGTCCGTTTTTGCGGGTTTTCGTCCGTTTTTTTACGTTTTCATCCGTTTTTGCGCGTTTCCGTCTGTTTTTTTACGTTTTCATCCGTTTTTGCGCGTTTTCGCCGGTTTTTTACGTTTTCGTCCGTTTTTGCGCGTTTTCGTCCGTTTTTTGCGTTTTCGCCCGTTTTTGCGCGTTTTTTCCGTATTTTTTCCGTTTTCGTCAGTTTTTTTAGGTTTTCATTCGTTTTTGCGCGTTTTCGTCCGTTTTTTACGTTTTGCCCGTTTTTGCGCGTTTTTCTCCGTATTTTTTTCCGTTTTCGTCCATTTTTTTACGTTTTCGTCCATTTTTCTACGTTTTTTGCGCGTTTTCGTCAGTTTTTTTACGTTTTCATCCGTTTTTGCGCGTTTTTATCCATTTTTTACGTTTTCGTCTGTTTTTTTTTACGTCTTCGTCCATTTTTTTACGTTTTTGTCAATTTTTTTTACGAAACGTAAAAAAAAAAAAAAAAAAAAAAAAACGTAAAAAATCGTAAAAAGACAGACGAAAAGGTAAAAAACGGACAAAAACGCGCAAAAACGGATTAAAACGTAAAAAAACAGACGAAAACGGAAAAAATACGGAGAAAAACGCGCAAAAACGGTCGAAAACGCAAAAAACGGACGAAAACGCGCAAAAACGAATGAAAACCTAAAAAAACTGACGAAAACGCGCAAAAACGGACGAAAACGTAGAAAAATGGACGAAAACGTTAAAAAATGGACCAAAACGCGCAAAATAGACGAAAACGTAAAAAAACGGACAAAAACGCGAAAAAACAGATGAAAACGTAAAAAACATACGAAAACGAAAAAAAACGGGCGAAAATGCGCAAAAACGGATGTAAACGTAAATAAACGGACGAAAACGCGCAAAAACGGACGAAAACGTAAAAAACCGGCGAAAACGTAAAAAAAACGGATGAAAACGCGCAAAAACGGATGAAAACGTAAAAAAACTGACGAAAACGTAAAAAAGGGACGAAAACGCGCAAAAACAGATGAAAACGTAAAAAAATGGATGAAAACGCGCAAAAACGGATGAAAACGTAAAAAACGGGCGAAAACGTAAAAAAACAGGCGAAAACGCGCAAAACGGACGAAAACGACCGAAAACGTAAAAAAACGGACGAAAACGCGCAAAAACGAACGAAAACGCGCAAAAACGGACGAAAACGTAAAAAAACGACCGAAAACGTAAAAAAACGGACGAAAACGCGCAAAAACAGACGAAAACGTAAAAAACGGACGAAAACGCGAAAAAACAGACAAAAACGTAAAAAAACGGATGAAAGCGTAAAAAAACGAACGAAAACGCGCAAAAGCGGATGAAAACGTAAAAAACGGACGAAAACGTTAAAAAACGACGAAAACGTAAAAAAATGACGAAAACGCGCAAAAACGGATGAAAATGTTAAAACTGACGGAAAAAATGTAAAAACGTATAAAAACATAAAAAACACGACATCTAATGATGGTTGAGTTATCATTCGACCCTTAAGTGACCCATTCGACCCATTTGTTGACCCATTCGACCCATTTGTTGATTCACATAAGTCCATATGTTGACCCATTTGACCTATTCTTTGCAAATGGGGTAACCCAATCCAACCCATAAGTTGTTATTTTTGACCCATAGCAACCCATTTTTCTCTAAATGGGTTGTGATTGCCACCTCTAGTTCTAGCCATAATGAATTATCTAAGTCCTTATATGTGGGAAAGGATGGTTGAGTTTGTTCAAACGTGCATTTGATTCAGTACAAGTGTTGGACACAAGGGCTTTTTGAGCAATACACTCAACGAATTCAAATGATGGTAAGGATGGTAGATTGGTTGATCTAGGTGGTAGGTCTTCTAGTATGTCTAAATAAGGATGTGGTGATGTAGGGGTTTGTTTTGCTATGGGAGTACTTAGGTTGATTATTTGTCCATAGATGTTGAACACAAAAAGTACGGATACTAATTCTTATGGTTCATTGGTTGCTACAACTAGTGGGTGAAGTGCTTGAAGTTTTGGTCATGTCTATGAAGCTTAGGGGCTGAGGTATAGGTTTACCTTGAAAGGGCACGTTTGGTTTAAAGGATGCTCTTGGAAGTTCATGAGCAACACGCTTAATGGTGCCAAAAGATGGAAGAGGGATAGTAGGTGTCAAAGAGGGATAAGTGGCACAGTGGGTTGTTTGTTTTGGATAAGTGTTGAGTGTTTCAACATGTGTTGTTAAAATACTTGGGTGTTGATTTTTCGGATATGACTTTTAATGACTACAATCGTAAGTCGCATATACTTGAATATTTCGGATGAAATACTTAAGTTGTCAATCCTAATTTGTTGAGACTATAAAGCTTAGATTGAACTCAAGGATAACAAGACTTAATAATATGTCTTTAACATACGTGTGAGTTATGACTCGATGTAAATACTTATCGTCTTGAAGGATGACACATTATTTTCATGTTTAACCAAGTGAGGCAATACATGTAGATACAAAACAATATTTGTAGTCATATGTTAGACTTGTGTATGATATCTTTGCAAATAATGAGTCCAGATTTGTTAGTCTCGGTAAGTCATCTAAGTCATCCGCAAACGGGTGAGGAGATGTTGGTGGTGTTGCACAAAGTACAAGTTTTGGAGACTTTGGTAGTGAAGGTGTTTTGGATGGTTGTGAAGTAGTCATAATGGTGGGTGATTTTGGTGGTGGAGTTGGAGTACTTAAGTTTAGAAAGTTCACATCTTGAATGGGTGATGAGATGTTGAGAGGTAACGAGTCCGAGGATGAAGAGTTCAAGTTAATGAAGCAACAATATCGAATGCTAATCCTAGTGGTTTTCTTAAGTGGCTTATTTGAGGTTAATCCATACAAAGATGGTAGTTTTTAAATGAGATGGAAGTGTCTAAGATCATGTCAAACATCCTAAGTTAATCCATTGAGGATGTGTTAAATGAGATATGAAAGTATGCATTAACAACTACCCTAGAAACGAAATTTGGTAAATTAGATTGCGGGATTTAGTAAAATTAAACAACTTACCTATAGAATCCACGGCACCAATTTTTTACACATGCGGAACCCTTAATTTGGTGCCACCTAGTCCGCCTGTACAGATATGGCGGTACCAAAAGCTATAACATACGGAACCAAATATTTGGTGTCGTATGGTCCGTGGTGACCAGAAATCTTCACAGACCCATATTTTAACTATCGGGAACTTTTTGGAAACCTGAAATTTTGCTTAAAACATATGACATTAATTATTTCTATTTAGGAAAAGTTGACAACATACATACAAACATAGTGGAGCATAGACTTTGACCAAGGGCTAACGATTTTCACATATAAGTGAAAATGGGTAAAATTTGATAACACCCGTGTGCTATCCCCCTGCATGAACCGGTTAGCATACAACATTGTTTCAAGTTATTTTATCATCCTACAAAGTAAAAACAATCAAATAACACCATTGTTTTTGTCTTGTTCCAAACACTCCTTTAAAACCTCACTTTTTTTTCAAAGTACTTGACTAATTTACTTAGTACTCATTTCTAAGTGAGTTATGACATTTCATAAGTTATGTGAGATGTTAGTATAACCTATGCAAATAAAGTGATCTAATTCTACAAGCGATGGTAAAACAATTTTCCAACTTAGTGCACAAAATCTAGCAAATATCCTATTGTGCATAAACAAGAAATCGTCAAACAAGCGAATAAATAACATGGCAAGATTGACACTTATATTATGCAAACAAACAAGTGTAAGCAAGCAACATATATTCAAACAACATAAACAAGTGGTCATTTAGGATAACATAACAAGAAAAACATTTTTCGTCATTTATCGTTTAAATGTGATGATGTTACCAAGCTTGATTAGTTTTCTTTAAACATATTACATAATTATTTAGATTCAAAATAAATTATATCAATGTTCTAAGAATACCATCTTAAATTGCTTGACTCAAAATTTTGAGTTTTTATGTTAAAGCGAAACTTAATATCTTGGACATACTCGTAGTATTTGGTCTATTTCACTTATTTAAAATTAGAATCAGGTCATAAGAGTAGTTTTAAATGAAAGTAGACTCAATTCCCTTTAAAATGATAGCTGGCTCGACTCCTACGGACTTACGGTTAATAAGTTATGATTTTTTTAAGTTGGCCAAAAAAACTGCGTACTGTGCAGACCAAGGAACCAACAATTTACAATGAAGGAACCCTTTTTTTGGTTCCGCCCAATCCGTGGTCTTCACAGAAGTTGAAAAATGTACTTACTCATAGTGAAAAAGTGTAGGACTTACTAGATTTGATAGAAAAAATATAATACACATATTTTGTTTATTATTTTTACTAATGTCACTTATCTAAACATTTAACAACAAAATTTCTAAGTATAATTAGCAAAACATTTTTCATATTATATTTCGCTTCAATGGTAATTTGATACATGGATCGTGCTCCATTTTAAAAACCATTTGTTTTGAAAATAAGAGCTACGAGGCTCTGGTACCAATTGTGAGAACGTAAAGGGGGGGGGGGTGAATACGTTACCGTTTAATATGAAAGTACCAATTATAGTTTGTGACTAATATCAATCATAGTAAACCAAGTTGTCACACAAGCATCAACATCAAACCACATCACAAGCAATTATAAAAGTAAAGAGATAAAGAAAGGAAAGTGCAAACCGAACACGAGGATTTATAGCGGTTCGGTCATGGATCTCCTCTCCGCCCTACTCCACTCCCCGAGTACCCAACTCGAGAGTTACTTCACTATATCAACAAGCTCCCTTCTCGGCGGAGAAAACCTTACAATCGTCGCTTACACTTTTTCCGGTACAAAGCTAAATACCGGGTTCTAGTTCGAGGTAGAACCAACCTAACGTCGCCTATACAATATTTACGACACTAAGCTAGATGTCGAGTTCTTTCCGTGTACAACCACTCACGTTATGTTTTATGGCCCAACATAACAAACCTTGTGTTTTATGGTAGAAACACATAACCCATCTAATCTAGTTTGGTGAAAGTGTTGTGATGATGCAATAATGTTTACAATGATGATCCATGACATTAAATGTCTAATGGATATGAATGACTAATCTAAATGATTTTCTTAAATATCAACAAGCTTTCCTTGTGTTACACCCCGCCAAGGCAAAAACGCGAGGCGTAACAAATAGGAATCGTCATAACACATGGTTAAATAAAATAGAGAATACACTAAGTGAAAACAATACCAAATGTCATAACGACGCCAGACACAAGTAGGGGACTTGTATCATGGTTAGTCGAACCATAACCACATAGTCATATAATGTACCAAATAGTCTCCCAAATTGGGTAGGAATTACATCAAACAAATGCAATATAATTCGAAACAAGTATGAATGTCTCAAATAGAAATAATAGTAATCCTTGAAGATAATGCCTAAGGTCTCTCACTAAACCATGCAAGAATTAAACTTCCTTAAGCTGTCTTATTCATATCACCTGAAAATAAATACTCGAAAATGTCAACATAAAGTTGGTGAGCTCGCATGTTTAACAAAATATAATGTTGGGATATAAAAAGTCAAAGTGCTGAAGAGTTAAAGTACTGAAGAAGTCAAAGTACTGCTAAAGTATAAAGTCAAAGTACTGCATGCTTAAAGGACTGATATGCAAAAGCGTTAAGGATCATTATGTAATTCTAGAATGTTCTTAGATTAGTATGGTATTACAAGGTTACAAATTGTAAACCGACTAGGGTTATCCTTAAGCCTATAAAAGGACCCCTAGATTGGCATTAGACATACGTGTTTTTTAGAGCTTTTAGAGAAGTACGACATTAGAGTTGTTAAAGAATCTGCATAACAAGCAGATTCAGAGTTATTAATAAAATCGTTGAAAGTTAAAGTTAATTCCGCATACTTAATAGAGTTTGCTCAGTGTTTCATTGTTAATAACTTAGGATTTATCTGAGGTTATTAAACCCTTAACAAGCTATATAAGTTAGTTTGGTTAGAGTACATTGATCCAACAAGTGGTATCAGAGCTTGTGTGGAAACTCTGACTAAGAAGAAACCATTAAAACCTACTTAACAAAACCCTAAAGATGTCGACTGACGCTGCACCACCACCATCAATCACCTCACTAAGAATACCAATTATCAAGAAGGGAGAATACGATCTATGGACCATGCACTGTGGAATGTGATTGTCAATGGTAATGAAGTTGTGGACGAACCTGTAGACATTCCTGGACAACCTAAAGCACCTAAACCCATCTTGCCAGCTGCTACAATAAGGAATCAAGAGAAGGCTCTCAACAGTCTGCCATTCCTGATGGTCACCTACTCAAGTTTCATGATGCTAAGGATGCTAAACAGTTATGGGCTGCTCTCAAGACAAAGTTTGGAGGTAATGATGCTTCCAAGAAGATGCACAGAAATCTGCTGAAGCAACAATTTGAAACTTTCACTGTCGGTGAAAGAGAAAGTCTTTGATGCTGCCTATGTATGATAGATTCCAAAATCCCCTCAGCATGCTAGAGTTATACAACGCAGAGGTATCTGTTGAAGATGCCAATCTGAAGTTCTTAAGGAGTTTGCCATCTACATGGCATGTGATTGCTACTATGTTCAGAGGACAACCTGGTTTGGACACTATGGACTTTGATGATCTCTACAACCATCTAAAGGTGTATGAGCATGAGATGAATGGCCAAACAAGTTCAAAGTCTCACAGTATAGCTTTTGTGTCATCTGAAAAGAGAGGCAGTACTTCCACTAAAAGTACTGCTCACCCTACTCAAAGTACTGTTGCTCAAAGTACTGGCCAACCCCACATCATTCTATCACAACTATGACCAACCCCACATCATCACCATCAAGCACCATCCATTCTGATGAAGTCGTATGCTCATTTTTTGCTTACTTATGAAGAAGACTTATCACAAATTGAAGAGGATGCTCTTGAAGAAATTGATATAAGGTGGCAGGTTGATCACTGCAAGAATCAAGAAGTTTATGAAGAAAACAGGAAGAGGCATTGACTTCAAGCCTAAGCAGGGTATCACTTTTGACAAATCCAAGATTGAATGTTTTAACTGTCAGAAGACTGGACACTTTGCAAGGGAATGTAGGTTTGCTAAATATCAGGCAAACAGGATGACTGAGAAACCAAAGCTTGAACTAAAGGAAATTCCTATTACTGAAACAAAAGCTTTGGTTGCTCAAGAGAATCTATCAGAGGTTGACTGGAGTGCTGAGTTTGATGATGAAACAGTAACCTACTGTATGATGGCAATGGAAGAGTTTGATAGGAGCACATCTTTTGATGAGGAACCTGGACATGCTGCTTTGGAATCCAGAGATGGTCTAGGTAGCTCTGATTGGAGCATGGAGAGTGAAGATGAACCTGTTCTGCTTGCTATGGTAGCCACTTCACCAAGTTCACCCCTATCTCTGAGGTATGTTCTAAGTGTCATGACTTTTATCAAAAAGTGCTTAATGATTATGTGACTGAAAGAGATAAGTGTAGAACGGCTAGGTCTGAAGTAGCTGGTTACCAAATTACTCTAGAGTCAATGGAAGCCAAAATAATAACACATGAAAATAATGAAATGGCTTGGGCTGAAAAGTATGCACAACAGTATTATCAGTTAAAATTAAGTGAATTGAAGCTAGGATGTAAGATTTCTGAAATTGAGAAGTTAACTAAGGAAAGAGATGAATTGTTAGAAAAGTTTGCTGCTTGGGGACAATCTGGTCTTTCTCATGTTAGTTATGTTGAAAAACAGAGAAGAGCTTACATTAGAACTGGACTAGGTTTTGGTATGGATTTCAGTAGTATAGAAGAGAACCCACCTAGTAATCAGGATGACCTTGATTTTGAGGATATAACAACTAGTAATGATGAACTCATTAACTATGCAGACACATTTGTAGTTTTCAACCTCTTAGACCAGATGTTTCTCGTTTTGGTGTAGACAACCTAGAGTTTAGGAAAAAGCTTACTGGTGAATCTAGGTCTGAAACCCCAAAAGAAACTGTTGAAAAACCTAAGAATAATGATCTTAAAAGTCAAGCAGTACCTTCAACTCAAAGTACTGCCACATGTTCAGCAGTACCTTTAGGAAAACCTTTTCAAAGTACTGCTAAACCTTAGGGATAACTTTGGTCATCATAATTCTTATCATTCCCTAGAAGACAGGATAGGTTTGGTCATACACATAGAGGAAGGACTTTTGGGATAATAGGTCAAAATTTGTGTTTTGTTTGTTATAGTCCTGAATATTTGATTAAGCACAGTGACTTTCACTCAGAGTACCTAAGTAAATTCCCAAAGAACAGATCTACCAACCATAAGCCAAGAGAGAATAAGACTATAGGTACCCACCAAAGAAGACCTTTTTCAAAACCACCAGTACCTTCAAACACTTTCCAAGGTACTGTTAAGCCAAATACAGTACTTTCTCAAAGTACTTATCAGTTTTCACCAAACACTTTTTGGAATAGAAACCCTAGGAGATCTAATTACTATCAATCTAGAAGGCGTTACAACTCCAAGAAAGTAGCTAGATCAAGGGACTCTACACCAGAGGTTAAAACCAAATGGGTTAAGAAGGAAAGTACTGATGGGGAACAAACAGTACTTTCAGCAAGTGTGAGTGAATCAGAAACTTTTGTTGAAAATAAAAAGGAAAACTTGGATGAAAAAGAGATTTTTATTGAAAAACCAACACAAGTTTTTGAACAACCAAAGATAATTGATAATGTGCTTAAAGACAGTGGCAATTACATACTTAAAGAATTTAAGTATGTAACTCCACAAGGGAACACAAGTCAGTAATGGCTTGGGTTCCTAAAATTAACTAACCCTTTTATCTTTGTGCAGGGCAACCCAGAAGAGGAGCTTAAAGATCATCTAATTGTGGATAGTGGTTGCTCTGGAAGCATGACAGGAGAAAAAGATATTCTGTCAGATTCTATTGTGGAGGAAGAGTTGCATTTGGGAATGATGCTAGTGGAGGAAGAATTACAAGCAAAGGCACTATTAAGACAGGGAGCATAGATTTTGAGAATGTTAGATATGTGAAGGAGCTAAAGTTCAACCTTTTGTCAGTCTCTCAGATCTGTGATAAGAAGCACCCTGTGTTATTCACTAACACAGAATGTCTCATCCTTTCCCCTGAATTGAAGAGTACCAAGAACCAATGATGTGTACAGTCTGGATATGAAGAGTCTTCACTCTTCTGGAAGAGCAACATGTTTAGTAGCAAAGGCAACACTTGAAGAAGCACATCAGTGGCATAGAAGAATGGGCCATGTAAATTTCAAGAATATCAACAAATTGGTCAAAGGAAATTTAGTTAGAGGTTTACCCACCAAAACCTACAAGAATGATCACTCCTATTTGGCGTGCAAGAAGGGTAAACAACACAAAGCTTCATGCAAGAAGCTTGAGGATAGAACTATTAGAGAACCTTTGGAGTTACTGCACATGGATTTGTTTAGACCTGTTTCTGTTGCTAGTCTAAACAAGAAGAAGTACTGTCTGGTTGTGACAGATGATTGCAGTAGATTCAGTTGGGTATTTTTCTTGGGATTTAAAGATGCTATTCATGATCTAATAAGAGGTATTAGATGTGATAATGGGACTGAATTCAAGAACAAGCTTATGGATGAATTTTGTGCTAAGAAAGGAATCAAGAGAGAGTTCAGTATTGCTAGAACTCCACAGCTGAAGATCAAGCTATTCAAGATGAGCTTAATAGGATGCTTTTTCAAGACATAGTAGCACAATCTTATGATGATGATCAAAGAAGAACTTATGAGGAAGCAAAGAAAAAGAACAAGACTGCAGAATTCTCTCACAGTACTTTGGATGACAGTACTTTAGATCAAAGTACTGCTGCACTTGATGACAGCACTTTGGATAATTTGGATGATCCTACCATGCCTGCTTAGAAGATACTGATGATGAGTATGATGATGAAGGTATTTTCTCAAATTCCAATGAAGGTGCTGATTTCACAAATTTGGATGATAATGTTGAAGTTCCACATACCCCAATCTTAAGAGTTCATAAGAATCATCCTTCTGATCAAATCATTGGACCTTCTAACTCTGGAGTGCTTACAAGAACCAAAGCTAAGGGTTTTTCTAAACCTCGCAATGCTTTACTTAGCTTTGTTTATAAACAGGACAGGCTAAATCACAAGGATCATCAAACATGCTTATTCACTTGCTTTATCTCTCAAGAAGAACCCAAGAATATAGCTTAGGCATTATCTAAAGAGAGTTGGGTTGAAGTTATGCAAGAAGAACTTCTTCAATTCAAACTTCAAGAATTTTGGGTACTATGTTATCTACCAGATGGAAAGAAGGTCATTGGTACCAGATGGATGTTCAGAGTAAAGAGAGATGAAAGAGGGAATGTCATCAAGAACAAGGCAAGGTTAGTTGCACAAGGATATAGACAAGAAGAAGGAGTAGATTATGATGAGGTATTTGCTCCTGTAGCAAGGATTGAAGCCATTCAAATCTTCCTTGCTTTTGCATCATATATGGGATTTCAGGTTTATCAAATGGATGTCAAGAGTGCCTTTTTTATGGCACTATTACAGAAGAGGTATACAAAGTTGTTAAAGCTCTTTATGGACTTCATCAAGCACCTAGAGCTTGGTATGAAAGGCTCTCTATTGCAACATGGTTATAGGAGGGGAGCAATAGACAAGACTTTGTTTATCAAGAGAGATAAGAAGGATATTATGCTGGTTCAAGTTTATGTCGATGATATCATCTTTGGAGCTACCAAACAGTCCATGGTGAAGGAGTTTGAGCAGCTGATGCAACATGAATTTCAAATGAGTTCTATGGGTGAATTAACATTCTTTTTGGGGCTTCAAGTTAAACAGTCAAAGGAAGGAATTTTGGGGCTTCAAGTATGTCTCTGACATACTTAAGAAGTTCAATTTTGATGCTATGAAGCCAGTCACTACACCTATAAAGTCAATTAACTCATTGGGCAAGGATGAAGATGGTCAACCTGTTAAAGTCAAGTTCTACAGATCTATGATTGGTTGTCTTATGTACTTAACTGCATCTAGGCCTCATACCATGTTTGTTGTTTGTTTATGTGCAAGATATCAAGTCTCACCTAAGGTCTCCCATATGAATGCAATGAAATGAATTTTCAGTTATTTGAAACAACAACCCAAGTTGGGGTTGTGGTATCCAAAAGATTCACCTTTTCACGTGGAAGCTTTTTCAGATAATGATTATGCAGGTGACAACTATGATAGAAGATCAACCACTGGAGGATGTCAATATCTTGGAAGAAGATTAGTTTCATGGCAATGCAAGAAGCAAACTATTACAGCAACATCCTCTACTGAAGCAGAATATGTGGCTGCTGCAAGCTGTTGTGGACAAGTTTTGTGGATGCAGAATCAACTCTTGGATTATGGGTTCAACTTTAAAAATACTCCTATCAACATTGATAATGAGAGTACAATTTGCATTGTGAAGAATCCAGTTTATCACTCCAAGACCAAGCACATTCAGATTCGGCATCATTTCATCAAAGATTGTTATGAGCATATGCTCATTAATGTTGTCAAGGTTCACACGGATGATAATGTAGCTGATTTACTCACCAACGGCTTTGATGTTTCAAGATTCAATCACTTGGTGGTGAGCATTGGAATGATTAATTACTGAGCTATGTTTAAGGGGAGGACTGATTAGTGTGTTAGACAGTCCTATGCTTTGCTTAAGGGGAGGCAATACCATGCCTATTTGGAGTTTTTGTCATTATAGAACAGAAGATGGAAAAGTACTGCTGTTTTGTTATATGAAAGTACTGCACTGAAAGTACTGCTCTAGAAAGTACTGCACACGTGGAAAGAACTGCTTGTCTTATCAACGTACTGTTTCAACGGTCAAAAAGAGGGGTAAATTCAACTAACGGTAACTTTGTTATTATGGGCTGTGATTTTTTAAATCCTACCTCCCTCTCATCTTTATTCATATCAATCTTTTCCATATTTCTCTCTCTATCACAATTACTTAATCATCGAATCAATCACTTTTACAATCATCAATGGCGAACTGTAACACCGTTTCTAAACACAACATGGTGGCGAATTTGGATAAGACTGAAGCAAATGTCGCATTCCATGACATTATTGATTTTCTCACGGGGTCTCCAATTAGATATGCACTTTTGGTTGAACCAGATATCATTGAGCCCTGGATTCAACAGTTTTAAGCAACTGCTAGGACTCATATAGAGAATGATGATCCATATATTCATGCTAAAGTTGCTGGAAGGATCGTGAAGGTTTCTGAAGCTTCAATTCATGAAGATTTATTGTTTGATGATAAAGAAGGAGCTGTTCATTTTGATAAACAATTGATTTGGGATACATTCAGAGACATTGGGTATGAAGGGTCCTTAACTGAACAAAATTTCAAGAAACCCTTATTTAGTCCACACTGGAAGTACTTGGTTCATGTATTGCTTCATTGTATTAGTGCTAAAAGTAGTTCATGGGAGCAATTTGGTTCGAATATAGCTAGCTTCTGCTTTAGTGGGATTGGCTACAAATCGAATTTTCAATTTTTCAAGGCTCATTTTGGATGGAATGCTCTCTCACATCTCTCATGGATCACGCTGGTTGATGTATCCTAGATTTATTCAAGTGTTCTTGAATAAACAACTTGCAGATGTACCAAAGCCTTCAAGTCTATTACCTGTTGTGGTACAACCAACCAAGATTTTCACCTTCATGGCTAGGAAGAGTGATTTGTTTACTGGTAGGAACACTCCATTGACTACTTCAATGATGGAGATTGTTCAAGCTATTAGAGATGAGGCTGCAGCTAGTGATGAAAGAGAAGGTACTACTTCAACTCAAGGTATTGTTTCTCAAGGTACTGCATCTCAAGGAACTGCTTCTCAAGGTACTGATGTCAATGAAGGTACTGCAGTTTCTCCTACCTCATCTCACCATGATACTCCACCTATTGAGTCAGAACAAGATATCCCTATTCCCTCATCATCCTCTGGAGGAGATACAGCTACTATACCCCCTGAAGGATTAGTACTGGATAATTATATTCTGACAAGGGAGCTAGTCAGATTGAAGAAAACAACTGAAGCTCAAGCTGCACAAATGCTGAAGTTGAACAACAAATTTAAACGATTGAAGAAATTTGTATGGCCTTTAGTTCAACATCACAGATTATGGGTCAAGTCTCAAAGGAAGCAAGGAAGGCCAGTAAGGCAATTTAAGCAATCTTCAAAGAGCAAAAAGGTTCAACAGCATTCTTCTGTACAATTGGGGAGGAATTTAGAGCAAGAGAATTTGAAAGAAGATGTTGAATTTCATGAAGAAAAAGAAGATGAACCTCAAAATTCTAAAGTATAGGTTAATATTCTAAGTGCTGAGTCTGAAAGAACTGAAGTTCAAAGAACTGGTGTTCAAGGTACTGATGATCAAGGTGATGCTGATCAAAGTACTGGTATTCAAGGAACTTATAGGCAAGAGCTAATTACACCAAGGGTGTTAGATTTTGAAGAAGAGGCTGGTCCTTCGACTATTATTCATGAAGAAGAAGCTGGTCCTTCTACTATTATTTAGGAAGAGGAAGCTGATACACCAAAAGTAGTGTACATTGCAAGTGATGATGAAACTATAGCTGAGATATTGCACAACTTATCAAAACCAAGAGGTGTTAGCATTCTAGGAGTTACTGAAGAACAACCACAAGTTTCTCAACCAGTTATAGATCCAAAAGATAAAGGCAAAGGTAAGCTGGTAAAAACAAGGAAGAAGAAAAAGCTGACTTTGGCAGAAATTAGAGCAATTGAAGTGGCTAAGAATGAAGAAGCGGCTAAAAAGGTATAAGCTGAATTGAATGCTGAAGCTGCTATTGAAGAAGCTAAGAATAAAGAAGCAGCTAAGAAATTACAAGATGAATTGAATGCTGAAGCTGCTATATCAGAAAAACAAGTTTTACCTAGAAGACCAATGAGTAAGGCTAAAGAAAGAAATGCTATGATGGCATATCTAAAGGGTCAAGGGTATACTGGATTACAGAAGCTGAATTACATTGAGATGAAAGACTTGTATGAAAATGTTAGACAAGCTTATCAGAAGCAAGTTGAAAGTATTATTTCTTTCAAAGATGACAAGCACAAGGAGGATTTGAGTAAAAGAAGTTTAAAAAGAAAAAGAACAACTGAAGTTGTACAGCCATCAAAGAAGGTTGAGTTAAGATATGATACAGTTGATGAGCTGAGAAATTACATAAGAGTTGTTGATTTTGAGCTTCCTAAGGCTAAAGATGTTGTAGAAAAGAAGTCAAAGATTGTTACATTCGAAGTTGTAAAAGCAGAAGATGGAGATTATATATTGTTCCATAGAGAAGATGAAAGCTTTAGAGTGTTTAACTCATTGTGGGACATACTGCACTTGATAAATAGAGAAGACATGTTTCATCTGTATCAACTAGCACAAGAGTATTTTGAACATATTCCATCAGAAGGAATTGGTTTAGTATTACTTGGAGACCTCACAACTTTAAAACTGAGGAGACAAGTACTGATGCTATATAGAATAATCAAGAAGTATGGGAAAATAACTGCTGGAGATATTTTGATGAATCTGGAGTGCATGTTTTGGAGCTAGAAGATGGAACAATGATCCATATGTTAGTAGAAAGAAGATACCAACTCATGTCAGATCTTATGAGAAGAATGCTAGATCATGGAATGGAAGTGGAAGAGGAGAATGAAACATCACTTATGGTCGTCGAATTTTTTATCAAATGGACAACAATGGGTGATGATGAAGAATAAATACGGGTATGATTTATAATTGTATAAAATCTTTTGAAATATGAGTATTTTATTCAAAGTACTACTGGACAAACAGTACTTTATCCAAAGTACTGTTTGCAACATAAACCAGTAAATGTTTTTGAAAGAAAACTTTTGTTAAGTGAAAAATATTTTGAAACAAAAGTTAACTGCAATAAATGGTTTTTGAGATGGATAATAGGTTATCAGTTCACCATGTTTACAAAAGACCTGGCTAATCCATGAGCAAACGGCACTGGTAAAGATATCTCAAATCCGTTATATAGTTGACAACTTGCTAATAAGTTGTATGATAATCAACTCGCCATATCAGCAATGTAAAGAGTTGGCTAGCCCACAAGAAAATGGCTTGTGGTAAAGGCTGTGGAAAAACCATTTATATGGTAATTAGTTCACCATGGTTGAAAGAACTAATTAGTCCAAAAGGGAACAGCTTTTGGTAAAGACAAATCAAAGCTGTTGATAGCTGATGATTTGCTAAAAATCATATGGTTATCAATGTACCATGGTCTTGCACACCTAAACATTTGGCTACTCCAGAGTTAATGGCTTTGGTAAAGAGACATCAAAA
Organism: Chrysanthemum seticuspe; assembly: GCA_019973895.1. NCBI lineage: Eukaryota > Viridiplantae > Streptophyta > Magnoliopsida > Asterales > Asteraceae > Chrysanthemum > Chrysanthemum seticuspe. The sequence goes on from BPTQ01000009.1 coordinate 182,002,811, forward strand.
CCATTAAAATTTCAATGATTCACCTCTCACAGGAGTTTACACACCTGGAAGTGATGAGAATAGACTGAAACTTAAACTGAACTGATGTACAAATTGTCATATGTTGCTGAGTTGCTGAAAAGATGGAGCTTGTTGTTTGTTGCTGAAAAAGAATTACTAATAAAAACTACTTTGATGATGATGATATAAGCACAGGATTTACAAAGACAAAATTTGAAGATAAAGTCACAATCTCTCTTTAAAGACAAAGACATTAAAGTTAAATCTACAAAGGAACTTGAAATCAAGCAAGTAGAATTCAAGTTAGGGGAGGATTGTTGGGATATAAAAAGTGAAAGTGCTGAAGAGTTAAAGTACTGAAGAAGTCAAAGTACTGCTAGCTTCATCAAAGTACTGCATGCTTAAAGGACTGATATGCAAAAGCGTTAAGGATCATTATGTAATTCTAGAATGTTCTTAGATTAGTATGGTATTACTTGTCGTACAAGGTTACAAATTGTAAACCGACTAGGGTTATCCTTAAGCCTATAAAAGGACCCCTAGCTTGGCATTAGACATACGTGTTTTTTAGAGCTTTTAGAGAAGTACGACATTAGAGTTTTAGAGTTGTTAAAGAATCTGCATAACAAGCAGATTCAGAGTTATTAATAAAATCGTTGAAAGTTAAAGTTAATTCTTCTTAACTTTGTTAAGTAAATTCCGCATACTTAATAGAGTTTTCTCAGTGTTTCATTGTTAATAACTTAGGATTTATCCGAGGTTATTAAACCCTTAACAAGCTATATAAGTTAGTTTGGTTAGAGTACATCGATCCAACATATAAATATAAAACAGTTTGTTGTGCATGAAGCTATAAGTAAGACATGTGTATAAATAATAGTGTTGAGTAAGCAGAAAATGAAATGTAATCCACATTAAGCAATCCGACCACCACGTGGTCACATAGAAATCCAAATACACTACTGGGTGCCTCTACCCAAAGATATGTTGGGTGCCTCTACCCAAAGATGTACTGGGTGCCTCTACCCAAGGATGTGCTGTAAATCCATGGTCATGATTCACACAATATGAACACACATAATAACAACAATGTTGCAAAACTAACGCACAATTATTTACACATATATGTCTAAAAGAAATGTATATGAATTTAGCACAGCGAAAGAAATAATGTAAATGAAATAGTAATTGAGTATTATTTTCCCCCAAAGAAAATATCGGAAAATGGGGCCATGAGTACTCACCTTACGGATGAGGAAATGAAACAAGTTCACACAAGAAATCGAAGGGATCACAAGCTACACATTCTTCCACGTATCTACATAGTTTAGCATCATATGTTACTTAAGCCATGACTAATTTTAATACCTGTTATTAATTAAAGTGTTTTATTTTGGAATGGATTAAATATATGTTGGGTAAATTATTACTTACGATTAGCTTAATTAGAGTAGATGATTTAAGTAAAAGAATTGGAACTAAGGATAGGCCGATTTAGGAAATGATATTTTCACAAGATTGATTTCAAGAATAAAGGATATGAAGAGAAGGTCTTTAATTTTGGTTCTGAGGTCGATCCATGCTTCGACTTAACGCTTACTAACTTAACGACTATTTAGTATTTAAACACAAGTTTAATAATCATATACCCATTTAACTATAAGGAAATTTAACCAAAGCCACATGCATGCATTTTACTCGACATAAATCAGACTCTAAAACTTTTATCTACTCACGACTCGATTCAACCCTCACTTGTACTACAACAACTTTTGTTTTAGTTTTGAAAATTACTTCTTGATGCACACACATTTTTTTTAAAAAAGTTTGACACAAGACATACATCATAATAAATCATATACATCACATGAGTTGAGATCCATATAGAACTCATATTTGTCATAGAACCAATGGACCAATCATAGCCATTCATTTTTTATCTAAATCATTTTCCACCTTTTTTTTTAAAATAACATATCTTGCAAACGGTAAATTTTCAAGCTACAAAAAATACACCATCATGACGAGAATTAAATTATCTTTCTATAGATATGCATTGTTATATACTTTCGACGAAGTTTTTTTTTAAAAATTTCACCCATTTTTAAAAATCACATGTGATTTTTAAAAATCACATGTGATTCGTAAAAATCAAATCACATGTGATTTTAACAAATCACATGTGATTTTTACAAATCACATGTGATTATGTGATTTTTAAAAATCACATGTGATTCGTAAAAATCAAATCACATGTGATTTTAACAAATCACATGTGATTTTTACAAATCACATGTGATTTTTACAAATCACATGTGATTCTTCTTGGACGAAATTTTTAAAAAAAAAATCGCCGAAAGTATATAACAATGCATATCTATAGAAAGATAATTTAATTCTCGTCGAGATGGTATGATTTTTTTTGACGTAACGATTAACGGTTTGTGAAATATTTAATTTTTAAAAAAAAGGTGAATATATTTTATTAAAAGAAATGAGTGGCTATGATTGATTGATTGGTTCTATGACAAATATGAGTTCTATATTGAACTTTTCTCTACATCCCATTAGTATGTTTTCGACTCCCATGACCCACCCACCTAAGCGACTCAGATTAAACACAACTAGGCCCTCATCAGGTACACTCTAGACCATGCACATGTTTACAATAAAACCAGTACATGAAGAAATCCACACTTCATGCATGCAATACACTATGTCCCACAGTTTGTAAACCAGATTTATACATGCTCAAAGTTCACTCGACACATAAAACTCCAGGTTATATAAACCCACCTTATACGTGATACAAACTTACTCGACACACATCCAAACACAAGGCTGCCAGGCCGCGCATCAAACCACACTAGACACCAAGACAGTCTTAGACGCAACGTACTTAATCATACATTCTAACATCGGGAACATGTCATGACAAGCTTTGTTTTATAAAGTGACCAAGTGAATAGATTTATACAAGACCCTTAACAGAAATTAGACACACACGCTAGTACACAACCAGTACACTCATGACTCGATCAATAAGAGAAAACATGCATGCCATCGTATGAAATTACAAACTACATCACGCGACACTACCACGGTCGACCACTAACCATGCATACCCATGAATGAGACTTTAACTAACATCACTTTTTACCGGGTCAACACACACACCCCCACACCTTTCTTAGCCAACATGCTAACCCTTCGATACAACATATATAACCCTCGCTACACATGTAGCACACGCCTAGGGTTTTCTTTTCTTTAGTGTCTTTTAATGTGACATTAACAGTTGTACTAGGGCTTAGATAAGATTAGTTTAGGTCGACTAACATAACCAAGGTCGACAAAAACACAATCACTCAACAATAAAGCAGTCATTCATAGAGAGTATAACTTATGATATTAGAGCGACCCATGTGGCTATTTAACCAGACTAGTATAAAGTATATTAACATGGTTCTAGCCATATACTTACGTGTTTTAGTCTTTATTATAAATGTGTGTGGGTCGAATGAAAGAAAAACAGATTATGATACCTTGACAGTTAGCGAGGTAATCCAGGAACAAGAACAAGAAAAACGCCCCTAAGAATCAATCCTAACGCTACGAGTGAAAACCCTGAATCGACTGCAGCAAGCCTTAGGGTATCTACCCCTTTAAGAACGAGAGAAGGATCAATCTGGACCTGTGCGTTTTTTTTTATGTTTTTGTTTGTGTCAAGTGGCTGAGAAGGAGGGAGTCTAGTCAGGATCATATAGGAAGTTTAAGGGGGAGCGTACAGGCATAAATGGAAGGGTTTTAATGCCTGTTAAGAGGTTTTGATTGTGTCGGTTATGATTGATTATTGGACGGAGATTTGTGGGATTTTTATTGAGTGAAGTTGCACATTTTTAACAAAAGAAAAGGAAGAAAAATTGGAGCGTGTGTGATATGTTAGGAATGTCATAGGGAAATAAACATGCATATATTTTATTTTAGCAAAGATACTAATTGGTTCTAAAAGAAGGAAAACGTGTAGGCTGATGAGACCAAAGTGAATGAGTCTGTACATATAGAGAACGTGTAGAGATATTAAAAGAATAGGAAATGACGTTTTGCTTTAGGCTAGGAAGGATATAGTTTTTATTTATTTAATATATGGTATAGTATGTATTTTCTTAATATAAGGCATAGGGTATATGTATTAATTTACGTAAACTTAGGGCATAATTAAAATAGTTAATAAAATGTTAATCATTTTTTTTTTGTGTTTTAGTTCCTGATTAGCAGCCAAATGTCGGGTCAAAGGTTATCGTTGACTAATCTGATTAGACGACGGTTCTCACACCTTGGTTGATCAAAATGTAAAATATGCTTACAACAAAGATGAATGTTAGAAGCATTATGATCATGTGATGGTGAGGGTGATTGGTGTATGTTACTACATGATTATCTAAAGATCTAAATGCCGCAAGAACGTTAGAGAGAATGTGTGTTGGAAGGGATGAAGATATGAGAAAACCATGGGATGGTATTTATAACCAAAAGTGGTAATCAAAAATATAATAATTTATTAGATTTGATATCTTAGAATATCTTCCAAAATCTTTTAAAGATTTAGATGACACTATGCATGAGGTAATAAAAAAGTGTTTTCCTTTTTATGAAAAATACATTTAAAAAAATGTATATACTTATTAAAAAGGTAAGTTACTTGTAAATAAAATGTAAGTAACCTTTTGTAAAATAAAATATCTAGTTGAGTGTTTGTCGAAATAAAATATATTTTGTCAAGTGTAAGTAAACTTTAGTACTTGTATGAATATTATAGTTAGTTTACTTGTACAAATAAAAGTATATATATGTTAGACATTTTACAAAAGATGTATTTGTATAAAATACTTGTGAATGCAAAATGTAAAATGAGGTTCGAAATAGAATCGTTAACCTATTAAAATACTTGGTGACTCTAAACGTATTTTAAACATTCTAAATGATTTGTTAATAGGTTTGATCATAATGCCACATAACAAACATGTACGAACTTGTGTTGTAACATATGAGGACTTGAGACATCGATAGGTGTTGAATGTATGTTGAGACAAAGTGTGATTACAAGTAACTTGTACATTTTACGTTATGTATTACAAGTTACATGTTTGTCATCAATTAAAACAAACGAGACTGTATAGATTAAATATCGTAATATTTGCACTAACATGGTTTCCAATAATGTTCACAAGAGGATGGTCTTTAGTCTAACGATGTGTGGAGGGTTGATGTTGATATACATTGTGCATATTAGGAAGATTCAAATGGCTCGTGGATGATTCCGCAACATCAGAAGTGGCAGTTTCATTAGCAAAAGGATTGAAGAACGCATTTGGATCATAATCTGCGGGTGTAGGTACTTCTTGGTTTAGAAGATCATCAGCTGGTTCAGTGTGTTTGGATGTGGTTTGTTCGGCTGTTGTTGTAGAATCAATTGGAGGTGATTCTTCAATAGTTGTTATTGTTTCAGGTGTATCAGGGATTGGAGTATTATCAGGTTGAGCAGCGGAAACATTTGATACATCTAGAGCACGTTGATCAATATCATCACTAAATAAAGGAGCAAATAGCTGTTCCATTTGACGTCGAGTAAGCTGTAGGCTTGGTTCAGTTGATGATGGGGTTTAGGGGAAGTTTAGACGGTTATGTTCGGGTTCCAAGCTGTTTTGCTCAGAAGCCATCTCGTAAGCTCATCGAAATTGGCATGAATCGTGTCCATAATCTCCCTTGTACAACAATTCCAGATCCGGTATCCTTTAGAATTTTCATAGTATCCAACAAAGACTCCAATGTCAGCTTTAGCCTTGAGCTTGCCAAAGTCATCACGATCATTATTCGGGTAACAAAGAGAACCAAATACATGAAAGTGTTTTAAATTCGGTTTACGGTTATGGATAAGCTCATAAGGTGTTTTGTTGTGGCGTTTGGAAATCACTGAACGGTTATGAGTGTAGCATGCAGTTGACACGACTTCAGCCCACAAGTAATCTGGAAGTTTAGCATTTATTAACATCGTTCTTGCAGCTTCCACTAACGTACGGTTTCATCTTTCAACAACTCCATTTTGTTCTGGTGTCCGTGCAATTGATGTTTGATGCTTAATTTCAACTTTCTCATAGTATTCACGAAGAGTTTGATTCACAAATTCATTCCCTTTATCTGTTCTAATTTGTCTTACTGTATTCTGGTGCTGAACTTGAATTTTCGTGAGAAAGGAGATGATCATCTGTGGAGCTTGATCTTTACTTCGAAGAAAATAAACCCAAGTCCATCTTGAGTAGTCATCGACAATTACTAAAATGTAGTGTTTGCCATTAATCGTCTGCATACGCATTGGGCCACACAAATCCATGTGAAGAAGATGAAGCACATGTTGGGAGCTGTGTTCCACCTTTGAGGGAAAGTGAGCGCGAGTGCTTTTCCCTTGTTCACAAGCTGAGCATAAGTGATCTTTAGAATACCAAAATCTTGAGAGACCTTCAACAAGTTTGTAACGTGCAAGATTGGTTATGGTTTGAAAGTTTAGGTGTGAAAGGCGACGGTGCCATAGCCAAGATTTTGTAGATGTTGCCTTAGAAAGTAGACAGATGGGAGATGAAGCAATCATGTCTTGCATTGAGATTGTGTAAAGACTAGATGTGCGGTCACCAGACATAAGATCGTTTCCTTGTAGATCACGAATGAAACAAGTTTTCTCCCGAAAAGCAACTTCCAAATCTCCATCACAAAAGTGACCGACTGAAAAGAGATTGTGACCGAGACCTAACACATAATAAACTCTGCTAATTTCGATGTTCCCATTGATGTAATCTCCGTAGCCCATGATAGCTGCGAAGTGATCATTCCCGAACCTGACAGTGCCAATGAACTTTGAGACAAAGTTTGATAACAGTTTGAGATTGTCTGTCAGGTGTCGGGAACAGCCGCTATCAACAATCCAGAGGATGATCTGTATCACCTGCATTACACACAGACAACACAGGTGGAATAGAAGTAGAGGTGGAACCCGAAGAGTTAGAGGGTTCCGTTACAGTTACAGAAGACACACACATGTTAATGATTTTAGGAATCCATTTAAATCCTGGTATGTTTTGTAACCATCTCTGCCATGTCCAACTAGTCTTAGCTTTGGCTTTAGTGAATGCACTAGGTGATAAGAGCTTCCTAGGAGGTGAAGTGGGTTCTATGGGTACATCAATGATATTTGCAGAAACACTAGAAGGCGGTTTACCTAGCACAGACTTAGAAGCATTAGTGGGCCTAGAGATATTCCGTTTTCTATTGTTCCGCTTGCGAGATAAGATACATTTAGCAATACATTTATCATGACAACCAGAAAACATGCTTTTACGACAAAAAACACAAGATGCTTCAAACATAACATTCAGAGTACTTAAAGATTCATCATTCGTTACATCACTTTGTCTAATACATTTGTCTAACGCAATGTCTAAAGTGGGTGCAACTTGAGTGTTATTATAAGTCCTAAGGTGTTCTTCTACTTCAGAGGTCTTTATTGTTCTTTTCTTACGTCGCAACTTCCTATTCTTCCTTGATTTGCTCTTAAGCTGTGAAGTGCTAGCGTTGGGAAAAGAGGCAACTATTCCTTTTTCAGTGGAAGGAAGCACATTAGTATCTTGTGGTTTGTCATTAAGCGTTCTAGTGTCTATTTTAAACATTCCTGGGGCAAGTGTATTTGTGTTACTAATCTTATCTTGCTTAAGTTTTACCAACTCCGCTTTTAAGTCATGGATAGTGTGTAACAAATCTTGATTTTCAGAGCGAGTGTTTCCATTATTTCGTAAAACTTCTTTGGTATATGCAAGATGATCATCAGCAACTTTTGACGCTTGAGCACGAGTCTTTTTGAGCAAATCAAATATGACACCATATTCTGTTTTGACTTTGGCAATTTCTTGTTCATATTTTGAAATTTGACATTTTAAAGACACGTTTTCATCATCCAGTTGTTCTATTTTTAGATTAGAAATTTTTGAACTCAACTGGTTGATTTTGTTTTGCAAAGCAAGTTCACGATTTTGACAATCTTTTTTACACCATTGAAGACAACGTTTTGCATTCGAAAGCTCGTTTAACAATTGCTCATTTTCAATTTTCAAAGACTCGATTTGTGACATAGTATCGGTATTCTCAACATTTTCAACAGAATCAACAGCGATATAATCAAATGCATATGCAACAGAATGTAATAACACATCATTTATGGTATCAGGACAGATAACATCTTCCAAGAGTCGGTCAACTTATTTTCGTAATATTTTCTTTTTACGTTTTGTATTTGAAATTGATATTTCTGTTTGATCGAAAACTTTTTTCATAAGACCAATCTCCTTCTGAAGATCCCGTTCCCAATATATTTCACACATTTTCAAATTTTGAACATGGGGTAAAAGTCTTTTCTGAAAAATATCTCTTTGATTTCGCGCATGTGGTGATTGAAAATGTTCAGCTTTTATTTCAGAATTAACTTCAATTTCACGTTCCCAAAGTTTGATGTCAGACATGAATGTAGCAAAATATTTAAGAATTTGACACTTGTCGGGTAATGATTTAACTTCACTAAAAGACGGTAAAGGACCATTAATTTGTGCAACATTGTGTCGGGGACCATCATTAGAAGAGGACTCAGGAGGTGTTATGGCTTTTGAATAGTTAAATGGTTTGTTATAAACAACATTTTCCATTTTTAACCGACTCTCGTCTTCTGCATCTAATTCCTCATCACGATTATATTCAGCAAGATTTGGTTTGAATGCTCTATGTGAAAAACGTGGTTCGTAATCAGCAAGAATTGGTCCATATCCATTTGGATTTGGTTTAAAAGAAAACTTTTGTATCGTTGTGATTGACTCACCATGTTTATAAAAAACATTTCGAAACTCTTTGATTTTGTTTTGTAAGTCGACAATTTCCTCAAGATAGTCATCTTTTTGTTTCCTCGAATGCTTTTTGTACTCACAAAACTGTTTTTGACAAGTTAACAACTCAGACTTGGCTTTTTGAGTTTCCGAAGTGAGAGCATTAAGTTGTTGTTTATGATCAAATTTCAATTGTTCGATTTGAGACAACAAAGCATTCTTGGATGCAACAAGATCACAAATCTGTTTTTCCAAAGATTTTTCATTTTGATAAGATTTAGCAAATGCGACTTCAAAACCTTTTTCACGTTTCTCTTTAGTTTGAAAAATGTTGAGTTGGAACTTATAGCATTCATTGTCCTTAGTCAACAGTGCAATTTTCTCTTGTAGTTTCTTATTGATGTCAGTGCACTTTTCCATTTGAGTTTGGGTGGTCTTAATTAAGTTGGTCATTAGCTCAAGATCTGGATTAGACAAAGGTTCATCTTGTTCAACGTGAGTCTCAACATGATCATTGTTTAGATCCTCAAATATAACCACGGAGTCAATTTGATTATCAATATTAACCATAAGGTCATCTTGATCGTCAAATATAACTATGGGATCCATTTGATTATCATCGGAATGAGATGTAGAAGATTCATGTTGAACACTTTGAGCCTCGTCGGATGCAGATGTTGGCGGAGATATCAGATCAGTAATGAGAATGTTTTGATCCGGTACCTGAGACAAGCCGTCAGTGTCATACACTGGGCATGTGTCACTCATGTGGAGTTCTTGCATGTTTGCCATTAACATCACAGCTGCATTAGCATGCAAGTCCTCCATGTCATCATCAGAATCTGCATTAGCCATGAAGCTTTGATCCTTGTTGGTAAGAGTTCCACCAGCTTCATCCTTGAGAGCCAAGAGTAAAGCCTCTTTGTGATAAGCGCTGCCTCTTGTCCTCACCTTTGGTCATGCATTAGCCAGATGACCCTTCTCATTGCAGTTATAGCATCGGAGACCATTAAACCCAGTCTGAGCATTTCCCTGATCAACCACTTGAACCCGTTGTTGTGGAGCACCCATGCTATTCCTTCCATTAGGATTAAATCCTTGACCACTACCCATTTGACGAACATTACCACGATTCTGAACTTTAACTCTTCCGTTGTTAACAACAGCTTGATTACTTGTGTTAGATGAGGTACGAATGCGATTGTTGGATTTATTAGAATATCGACCGAAGGCTCTAGCAATCATGACAAATCCTTGTTTTAATGCATCGAAATCTTCTGCATCCTCATTAGATTCACTGTAAAGAGCTTGATCATTGCTGTTGTTGTATGGAACCAGTTGATTATCTTGTGACTGTTGTTGCTGTGAGGGATCATATGGTGTGATCTGAACAGTTGGTTGTGGAGGATTTGTGAAGGTTGTTGGCAAGGTCGGGAACTGAGGATAACATGCTTGAGCCACAAAGCTAGAGTTTGATTATCCGGGAGTGAAGGCGAAGCAGGGACTCCACTGATGATTCTTTCTTTGTTGACTTCCTTTTGGTGGTGCTTCAAATAGTCATACAAAAATCCGTATGTAGCTTGATGAAGATTCTTCGCTTGACGGATAAATGTAACATACTTCTCCCAATCAGGACCAAGACTGCTCAGGAACTTTGTGTTGACTGCAATCCTTGGCATATTGATATTATGTTTCTCCATTTCATTGATGATGTCTGAGAACCGATGATGATATGACTCTAATGTCTCCCCTGGTTCAATCATGAAGTGTTCATATGCTAAGTAGATTTTGGATTCCATGTCCTCTTGATTGAGTTATGTGCCTTCCATTAGAAGATAAATGTGCTCCCACATTGCGTTAGCAGACTTCTGAGCATCAACACTACAAAGTATCGGATTGGGTAATCCCAAAAGGATATATTGCATTGCAATTTCATTGGCTTCTAAGTGAAGAAGTTGGTCAATAGTAAGTTGATCAAGACCGACAACGTTGGTAATATCATCTCTTGGTGGATCAGCATTCGGATCTCTGGGTAGAGTAAGAGTAGGCATCTGAAAAGGACCTTCAAGGATGACCTTCTTCAGAAACTTACCATGTGGCTTCTTTAGATCACAGAACCTAAAGAACCTTATCACCCATTGATCGTAGTTTTCGGGAGTGAGCATTGGAGGTCTGTCAAGGGATCCAGCTTCATGAATGGATTGTTGCCTACTTAAAGCTTCACACATCTTTGCAAACCAAGAGGGTTCCTTCGGAGTTGTAACATTGATCGGTGCAGAACCGTCAAGGTTTCTCACGCGAGCTGATCACTTGTGAATGATCAGCCGTAAGGAACTTAAAACAGCTCACACACCAATGCAATGAGAAACAACAAGCTAAACCCTCTGTATAGCAATCTACAACAGATTTGAAGAGATAAGATTTAAGCTAAAAAGCAGTTTAGGTAGGCAACTTTGGGCTCAATCACAAGCTACTAGATAAGCTGAGATGGAAAAATAGAATTTGGAACTTAAAGTATACCTGGGTGAGAGCATGAAAACCAAAAATTAGACCTAGAGGTGCTCTGATGAGCCTTGTGCAAGACTTACAAGAACTGCAAAACCCCTGTGCAGGCTTGATGCCCTGCACAGGGCATTTAAGTCCATGATTACAAGCACTTTTGAGTTTTATAAAAAATTAGCAAAAATGTACAAAAATGATGATAAGTAATTAGACCTACTGAAGTTTTAAAAACCACAAGATTTACTTGGATTGGTTCAAAACTGAGCTCAAGAAAAATCCTTCTTGTTGGCCAAAAACTAAGAATTATGCCATTTGACTTTTTGAACAAAACTGAGAAGTTGACTTTTTTGAGGTTTGATCTCAATTTCAGGACTGATATAGAGTTAATAAGGTTAACTGAGATTACAACAAGTTGTATTTATGAAATGTAAACACAAAATAAGCTTTTGGAAATCAAAAACCACAACAGTTAGCTTCTTAAGACAGATTTGAGTGAGAATTGACTTTCTGAGTTCTAGAGTACAAATAAGTAATTGAATTAGCTCTAATATACATAAAAGTGACTAAAGCAACTGATTATATCAACTGAAAAGCTTTAAAATTCCAAGCAATAGCTTATACCAAACACTAGTTTAGCTTATTGATATGAGCTTTAACACATTAAACCACTGATCTGATCCATTGAAGTGTTTACTCTAGATTCACAATATGAGATTACAACTGTATGAACTAAATTTAACAACTAGACTAGTCTAACTTAACCAATTCGAATTAAGATTTAGTGCAAATTTACAAAGAGTACTGATGACAGGTAATGGATTAAAATTCAAACAAGACACTGATATTAGGCCAAGTTAAACAGCACACAACATCATTTAAACTATCTTAACAAGCTAAAAGGATTCAAAAGAAGAGCTAAAACTCACAAGAGGTCCTGCACCATGACTTGCTCATAATTTCAATGGCATAGTATTTTGAACCTGATACTAACCCAACTCAAAACCAGATCAATCCAACTCCAGCTCAACTTAACCCAAACCAAACTCCATTTCAGTAACTTCAGGTCCAAGAGAGCTTAATGCCTGCACTTTGACTTTTGTTGACCAAAGGTGTTTCAAGAGTAAAAACTGAGTGAATGTTTACCTAAGCAATTAGTAAGCTATTGACAAGCTTATAATAGCTTTTGAAAGTAACTTGAAAAACTAAAATGAATCTTAACACTGCTTATCAATATTTCTTCACAGTTGGACTTTTGTTGACCAAGCATGAACATTGCTTCAAACTTGAAATTAATACATGAAAATGATTTCAGTACATTGGATTAACTAAAATAACAATTGAAATTATAACTTATAACTTATTTAAGACATAGAAATTAAAAAACGACATACATATTGAAAACTAAACTAACTACTCTTGATTTCTTCTTCTTTCTTCCTTTTTATAGTTCCAAAATCCTTGCCACGTGTTTCTGAGAGAATCCCACCACCTTCCTTGACCAATGGGAGAGTTGTGCATATTTTGGTCATTTTTCCCTTTTTGGCGGGAAGACTTTGATTTGACCTCTGTTGACTATAAGCTGCAACTAGGGGGGGGTGAGAGGTGATATGATGAGTGGAAGGTGATAAGGTGTTGGTGAGTGTGAATTGGTGAGGTTGCAGAGGTGCAGAGTTGTGGTCCATTGGGGAAGGAGGAGGTGTACAGTAAGGGCGCGTTTTTGTTTGGTTTGACTTGGGGATTTGACTGACCAGGCTAATATCAAGGGGGTCAAAATGTTTATATGGCAGGGGTCCAAGGTTGGCTTAAGGGTCAAAAATGGTTTGAAAGGGTTTATAACTTAGGGACTAATGTTGTCAAATCTGAATTTGCAAGGACCTAATCTGCCATTTCATCAAAGTTACCTCAAGGGACCATTAATGACAAGTTTCAAAAGTTCAGGGACCAATTTTGATATTTTCAATTTTCCAGGGACCAAACTTGACAATTTTGAAAGTTCAGGGACCTTTTCTGCCATTTTACAAAAGATTTATTCAAGGACCATTTTTGACAAATTAGAATATTTCAGGGACCTTGAATAACATTTCTCTTTATTTAGATTTACCAGGGACTGTTTTTGACAACTTTTGAAACTTGGGGGACTAAAACTGCCAATTATGCAAATTTGATACGTTTTTCACCAGATTTTGATGTTTTTGCATTTAAAACATATAAAACACTTGTTTGTGATATTTTTATCATTTTGATGCGTTTCTGAGTGTTTTCAGATGTTTTTGCAGTTTAAATGGTACAAAAATGATGAGTATTTAGACACTCATCAATCCCCCACACTAAACTATTGCTAGTCCCTAGCAATCTTTTGAGAAAAACTGAATGGATTTGAATCTCTTTACCAAAAGCCATTACTTCTGGAGTAGCCAAATGTTTCAGTTCAAGTAAGAACCATGGTACACCGATAACCATGTGATTTTGAGCAAACCACCAGCTTTCAACGGATTTGATTTTGTCTTTACCAGAAGCCGTACCCTTCTGGACTAGCCAACTCTTAGATAAATTATCAATATTATCTTTGGTGAGCTGATTACCAATTATGGTTTTTCCACTGCCTTTACCACAAGCCATAAACTTGCGGGCTAGCCAACTCTTCACTTTTAAGGATATGGTGAGCTGAATACCATACAATTTTGGGCAAATTGTAAGCCGTCAACGGATTTGAGATATCTTTACCAAGAGCCGTTTGCTCCTGGATTAGCCAGTCCTTATGTGGGTTAGACATGGTGGACTGATTACCATTTGTTGTGTTTAGTACATAGTACTTCCACTAAATAAAAAAATTTTAAATTTTGGCCATTTTGGGGGAAAAAGGGACTAAAAGGGTACATTTTATGATCAAATTCGCCAGAATTTCCCCCCCACACTTAGAAATGAATATTGTCCTCAATATTCACAGTACCGGCTGTAATGCCGAAACTTAGAACGTAAAAAGATAACATTACTAGCTAAGTGTGGAAACACAACAATTATTCTCTTTTTTAATATTTACAATTTTCATTCATTTTTTAGATCTATATACAACATGTGGGGCATCTCCCCCACACTAGGGTGGTACACACGGGTGAAAACCCATGTAGCATGCTACTGTTTTTGATTACCGAGTCGCTAGCTTGACTCGACCCCGAATTAATTGGTTCATGGGGAAGTAAGTGGAAGGGACAATCTCCATCGGACTTTCATTCAAGATGTTTGGAAAAACATTGAAGTACGTGAAAGTTCCACACCGATGAGATACAGACAGACCTACCCGGCTCACAAATGGTACATGGAAATGCCTGGGTCAAAGATAATGTCTTCATTCCCGAAGGAGTGAAGAACAGGAGAAGCCACGGGATATATGAAGAAAAGAAAGAAAATCATGATACAAATCATGACTAACTCTTCATCCTCAATAGGAGAATTCATAGTTTCATGAATCTCCTCAGTTAAGCTCACTTGATCAAGACATATTATGGGTGTGTCTAGATCAAAGTAGAAATTATCATACTCCGGCGGAGATATGATATGAGTGAGTTCACAGGAGAACCCCTCGAAGGTAAATGAATCATATTCAGAATTGGTATCAGTGGGTTCACTGGTGAACTCATCCAATGTAAATGATTCATAATCGGGGAGAGAATTATGAGAATGAAAAGTGGTACTGCCACTAATCTTCTCTCCCATATCATTAGAACAGAAGGCTTTCATTTCCGAAATAGAATCATCGGAAAGAATGTCACTATCCTTAATGGGGATAGGAGATGAAATAGGTTTTTCATTGAAAGCCTCGATTTTAGAAATTAGAAGACTGACATTCAGTAATGTTGCACGAAGTGCTTCATCTTTGATTTCAGTGTCAGTAACTTCATCATTCTCTTCTTCTAAGCTAACAAGCTCAGAAGGTAAATCTTCCACATAAACGATGTCTCCACAAGATAACGAATCATTATCATTAGAATCGGAGAACATCTCAATATGATCATTTTGGAAGACAAGAGGAGGAGGGATATCACACACATGATCAGAAGTTCCCTGTGACTCTCTTGGGATTGGGACAAGGTTCTCAACACTAGACTTTATGAATTCGTCCGATTCCTTTTCAGGAACAGTGTCAAGATGCTCATCCCCCATGTTTAGAGAGTGAGTGGGAATATCAGGTGTGATAACAACAGACTGAGGGAGTTGAGAAGGACTAGCATACATATGTTTTATACTTTCCATTTGTTCTTCTGCTAGTAGTTCCATCATAGTCTTTTCTCCCTGACTTTTCATGGAAGGAATTTCAACTGATGAACTTGATGAATCTGTACAAAGTTGACTAATATCAAGGGTAACTTCATCATCATCGTCATCAGGAATGAAATGGAATTGAGAGCTAGATTTGAATGCTTTTTGTAGTTTAATTGATTCCCTAACAGTGTTTTCAATGGCAATCTGGGAATCTAATTTAGCATCCCGTTCCTCAGCTAACAATTCTTCCATGGATTTTTCATTTGGATTATCTTGGGAGGACATAGCCGACTCCTCCTTAAGTTCTTTTAATAACTCAAGACTCTTCAGTAGAAGGTCTGTCGTAGTTTCATGAGGAGTCGCTTGAATCATTTGGTAATGTGGAGGTTGGTCTGGATACGAAGAGTCGTGATTGTTACAAGGAAATGGATTCCCTGTTTGACAATCCGAGCTAGAGTGAGGACCTCCACAATACTCACAACAGTAAAACTGATGTGGCTGTGAGTTAGTGTTGTAGTCATAATTGTTATCAGGAACTTGCTCATAGACAAGCGTGTTTCCCGATTGACAAACAGAATTGTAGTGTGAACCACCACAGTACTCACAACAGTAAAACTGCTGAGTCTCACAGTGTGGTAGCTGATGGAATGAATCAGTTGTGTTATGGTAGGAATAGGGATCCTGGTTATAGACAGACCCGTTTCCTGATTCCACCATGCTACAACTGGGGCAATTACCACCATTATAAGGACCACCACACCATTGACATCCAAGAGGGTGAGGATAAGACATAGAAAGAATCAAAGGTTTACAGAGGGTAAGAAATGAAGAATCAAAAGGGTAAGAGGGTAAAGAGGAATATTTTTGGTATTTTTGAAAAACATGATGTAAAAACTAAGAATGAAAATCTTTTTGGGTTTTTGATTTTTTAAAAGATGGTATAAACAAGGAGTGAATATTCAAATCACTAATCTGCTAAACGTAAGACTATTAGCACTGCTCCCCGGCAGCGGCGCCAAAAATTTTTGTACCATTTAAACTGCAAAAACATCTGAAAACACACAGAAACGCATCAAAATGATAAAAATATCACAAACAAGTGTTTTATATGTTTTAAATGCAAAAACATCAAAATCTGGTGAAAAACGTATCAAATTTGCATAATTGGCAGTTTTAGTCCCCCAAGTTTCAAAAGTTGTCAAAAACAGTCCCTGGTAAATCTAAATAAAGAGAAATGTTATTCAAGGTCCCCGGCAGCGGCGCCAAAAATTTGATCGGTGCAGAACCGTCAAGGTTTCTCACGCGAGCTGATCACTTGTGAATGATCAGCCGTAAGGAACTTAAAACAGCTCACACACCAATGCAATGAGAAACAACAAGCTAAACCCTCTGTATAGCAATCTACAACAGATTTGAAGAGATAAGATTTAAGCTAAAAAGCAGTTTAGGTAGGCAACTTTGGGCTCAATCACAAGCTACTAGATAAGCTGAGATGGAAAAATAGAATTTGGAACTTAAAGTATACCTGGGTGAGAGCATGAAAACCAAAAATTAGACCTAGAGGTGCTCTGATGAGCCTTGTGCAAGACTTACAAGAACTGCAAAACCCCTGTGCAGGCTTGATGCCCTGCACAGGGCATTTAAGTCCATGATTACAAGCACTTTTGAGTTTTATAAAAAATTAGCAAAAATGTACAAAAATGATGATAAGTAATTAGACCTACTGAAGTTTTAAAAACCACAAGATTTACTTGGATTGGTTCAAAACTGAGCTCAAGAAAAATCCTTCTTGTTGGCCAAAAACTAAGAATTATGCCATTTGACTTTTTGAACAAAACTGAGAAGTTGACTTTTTTGAGGTTTGATCTCAATTTCAGGACTGATATAGAGTTAATAAGGTTAACTGAGATTACAACAAGTTGTATTTATGAAATGTAAACACAAAATAAGCTTTTGGAAATCAAAAACCACAACAGTTAGCTTCTTAAGACAGATTTGAGTGAGAATTGACTTTCTGAGTTCTAGAGTACAAATAAGTAATTGAATTAGCTCTAATATACATAAAAGTGACTAAAGCAACTGATTATATCAACTGAAAAGCTTTAAAATTCCAAGCAATAGCTTATACCAAACACTAGTTTAGCTTATTGATATGAGCTTTAACACATTAAACCACTGATCTGATCCATTGAAGTGTTTACTCTAGATTCACAATATGAGATTACAACTGTATGAACTAAATTTAACAACTAGACTAGTCTAACTTAACCAATTCGAATTAAGATTTAGTGCAAATTTACAAAGAGTACTGATGACAGGTAATGGATTAAAATTCAAACAAGACACTGATATTAGGCCAAGTTAAACAGCACACAACATCATTTAAACTATCTTAACAAGCTAAAAGGATTCAAAAGAAGAGCTAAAACTCACAAGAGGTCCTGCACCATGACTTGCTCATAATTTCAATGGCATAGTATTTTGAACCTGATACTAACCCAACTCAAAACCAGATCAATCCAACTCCAGCTCAACTTAACCCAAACCAAACTCCATTTCAGTAACTTCAGGTCCAAGAGAGCTTAATGCCTGCACTTTGACTTTTGTTGACCAAAGGTGTTTCAAGAGTAAAAACTGAGTGAATGTTTACCTAAGCAATTAGTAAGCTATTGACAAGCTTATAATAGCTTTTGAAAGTAACTTGAAAAACTAAAATGAATCTTAACACTGCTTATCAATATTTCTTCACAGTTGGACTTTTGTTGACCAAGCATGAACATTGCTTCAAACTTGAAATTAATACATGAAAATGATTTCAGTACATTGGATTAACTAAAATAACAATTGAAATTATAACTTATAACTTATTTAAGACATAGAAATTAAAAAACGACATACATATTGAAAACTAAACTAACTACTCTTGATTTCTTCTTCTTTCTTCCTTTTTATAGTTCCAAAATCCTTGCCACGTGTTTCTGAGAGAATCCCACCACCTTCCTTGACCAATGGGAGAGTTGTGCATATTTTGGTCATTTTTCCCTTTTTGGCGGGAAGACTTTGATTTGACCTCTGTTGACTATAAGCTGCAACTAGGGGGGGGGGGGGTGAGAGGTGATATGATGAGTGGAAGGTGATAAGGTGTTGGTGAGTGTGAATTGGTGAGGTTGCAGAGGTGCAGAGTTGTGGTCCATTGGGGAAGGAGGAGGTGTACAGTAAGGGCGCGTTTTTGTTTGGTTTGACTTGGGGATTTGACTGACCAGGCTAATATCAAGGGGGTCAAAATGTTTATATGGCAGGGGTCCAAGGTTGGCTTAAGGGTCAAAAATGGTTTGAAAGGGTTTATAACTTAGGGACTAATGTTGTCAAATCTGAATTTGCAAGGACCTAATCTGCCATTTCATCAAAGTTACCTCAAGGGACCATTAATGACAAGTTTCAAAAGTTCAGGGACCAATTTTGATATTTTCAATTTTCCAGGGACCAAACTTGACAATTTTGAAAGTTCAGGGACCTTTTCTGCCATTTTACAAAAGATTTATTCAAGGACCATTTTTGACAAATTAGAATATTTCAGGGACCTTGAATAACATTTCTCTTTATTTAGATTTACCAGGGACTGTTTTTGACAACTTTTGAAACTTGGGGGACTAAAACTGCCAATTATGCAAATTTGATACGTTTTTCACCAGATTTTGATGTTTTTGCATTTAAAACATATAAAACACTTGTTTGTGATATTTTTATCATTTTGATGCGTTTCTGAGTGTTTTCAGATGTTTTTGCAGTTTAAATGGTACAAAAATGATGAGTATTTAGACACTCATCAAACATTCATAGTATACTTGGCTGAATACTGATTTTGAAAGTATGTATAATGTTGTACTTGTTGACAAGGGTTTGGTGGAACCATTTGTGGTGGAAGAGGGTTTGCTCCTTGAGGAAAGTGTTGGAATTGTTGTTGAAATTGTTGCAATTGTTGTGGAGATGGTGGAGGATATTGTTGATAGAATTGTTGTTGTTGTTGAGGATACTCATGAGGAAAGTAGCTAGAGTATGGTGGTTGAGACATCTTGAAACTTGTGTTGATGATGGATCTTTGTAGTCGAATGAAACTTAGAGTTTGTTGATGAAGTAACCTTAAGCGTAGAAACAGCTTATGCGTAGAAAGTACCTTATGCGTAATACCCAACTTACGCGTAGAAGAGAGCTTACATGTAGGAATAGCTTACGCGTAGACTTGCGGAAAACTTAGCTTAGGCGTAAACCAAAGGCTTAGTAGTAGAATCCTTATACGTAATATTTGCTTAGGCGTAAGACAAGCTTAGGCGTAAGAAATGCTTAGGGAAAGAAGATTCTACGCGTAAGAGTTTAGCTTAGGCGTAAAACTAGGGTTTTGCCCAAAAAATCTTTTACACTTATACCAGTGTAAAAGATATCCAAAGTCGAAGTGTTTTCAAGCTTATCCAAGCAAGAAAACACTGAATAAACCAACAACTGTGAAGATCAAGTGAAGAAATCCTTACGCGTAAAGTACTTCTTAGGTGTAGACTTTGTGCTTACGAGTAAAACTAGGGTTTTGTTACGAGTAGAAAGTACCAACTATCACCAAAACATATTTTTATGCTTAAAAATGTTTAGAAACCTAATTTTAATGATGAAAGAGCTTCAATATCACAAAAATAACACAAAAGTTTGAAACTTGATGATTTAAAACACCTTTTATCTTTACGCGTAGACAGAAGTATACGAACAAAATCAAGCTCAAAAACTATTCTACACATGTAAAGTTTCAAACTTGATGCTAAAAACTTAAACTTTAACACTAAATGAACCTGGAACCACAAGAATCTTGAGTTTTTAAGTGTAAAAATTGAAGCTTTTAAGCGTATGAAAAAGTTATGCGCAAACGCGTATGATACAAAACTTCAAAAACAAAAAGTGTTTCACCCAACTAGATGGCAATTGATACCACTGTTAGGTCACCATATTATAACACAAGCATCAATATGAAAGAGATAGATAAAGAAGTGATCGGTTGAACAAGAACAAACAATACTCGTATGATTATAAGGAAATGTTATGCGTAGATATTGAATGAAAGTGAACAACCAACCTTCAAATGAAGGTTTACAAGACTATTTATAGGGAAGATGACTAGGGCAACATATCTAGTCCCTTCCACTAATTATTGGGCTTGGGCCAAGGCTTATGCGCTTTCTACATAAACCTTGCCTTTAATACAAACATAAAAGCCTAATTAAGCAACCTATTACATATTGATTACAAAAACTTGAAATATAGTTTAGGAGTGATTCCAACACCCGATCTTGTGAAATTTTTTGGGAATTTTTTGAGAACTTTTTTTGAAAAAAAATCTTTTTATCTTTTTACGGATATTTGTCTTTTTATTTGATCTTTATCCTATATATATATATATATATATATATATATATATATATATATATATATATATATATATATATTTGGGTAAAAGGGATTTTTCACCTTGGTAAAATGCATTACACAAAAAGCATTGAAGTATAAAGGATGAGGGTGAGTTTCCTCATCTCAGTCCCTTAGGACACTTACAGACTCTACTGTAAGAATGACAAACCATTCCTATAACTTACCACAAACCACCTATAAGAGTGATAGACCACTCTCATAACTACTAAATGAACATAAAACTACAACGACTATAGGGTTACAAATTAGAAACTCAAGCAAGTTCTTGATTCTTCACATGTCATCCTAGCAGTCCATAACCTTCAACGATGCAGCATTGGATCATCAGGTTTGAATTCAATTCACAAATTCCACACAACGGTTGGTGAGGGACTCTAAAACCACGGATAGAGCAGCAAGCACAAACTTTCTCCAAAAGTGTATGTTTAGATGCAAAGCTGAACACCAATAAGAATAACCAAAAAAACCAATGCATGCACCAACTAATCCACAAGCCCTATACACGAAGACTGGGCATACACATAATGCATCATTACGAACCAACTTGTGTATTCAACGGACTAGTATACATAATACGGTTTATCCCTAACTTCCAATAATGATTGCAAGAGTTTTTTGAATAAGAAACCAATAAAACTTAACTTCCAATAACGAACAGGAACAACACCAAATGTACTAACACAAGTAGGAATCCACATAAAAGAACCATCAACAGGTCCCCTACCATATGTCATGCGATCCATAGGTGCAACTCAAAACAAAACCACTATTGCTTGATTCAAACATCATCATCTGCGGAATGCAAACGATGTCCTCATAAGCGTTGTAATGAAGAGAATCCACCATAAAACACCCTAACAAACAGCTTCAATCCCAATCCACATGGCCATAGCCATGATACTCAATAGAACTAGGATCAAAAATAAATAATAGGGATCACGAATCCCTAACAACCATCAACATAACCAACACCATTGTAGACAACAATAGTAGCATCATGCAGTTGCATAACAGCGCCACTCCAATGAAACCAAACCTAGGGTTACGAAACCCTAACTCACATAATAATAGTCCATAATGATCAGCTGGAAAATAAGCAAAGCGTAGCAGCAGCAAGCGACCAGAATGAACAAAAACCAAGGTAACAAACACAATAATCAACCATAACGATCAGCTGGGGTAGAATCAAAACGTAACAGTGATAAGCGAAACCGTAAACCAGGTCGATCATCAAGAGACCTCTCTCTCTCTCTTCAACCCACGTACAAAACACTCAGAAACAAAAAGACTCCATGAATCCTTAAACAAACCCTACAGGTTTGACTAGCATCTAAATTAAAACCCTAGCGAGGGTTTACTTACACGATTCAGAATAAAAACCTAACAAGGTTTTCCAGATAAGCGCAAATCCCAACAGCCAATCGACCTTTATATAAATAAGTCAGTAATAAAACCGACCTTCAACACAAATGAGAGAATATCGATTGCTGAACCCCAAAGTTGGTTAAAAACCTAATGAAAACGATACCCTTGAAAGGGTAATCAATCAGGTCGATTAGGATTAAAAACCAGAAACGATTGGACATAAAATTGAATAACTAAACCCTAAAATAAAATCAAGATCATTAAACACATCCAATAAAGACAGATTTAAAAATCCGATCGTAATACATGAAATTAGGGTTTCGGATATCCCCAGCCGCCACCTCTTGCAATAGAAAACAATCACAAGAACGTATTGCATACCCAAGAACAAGCATTCGATGGTAGAGAGGACGTTATTGAAGATGTTTTATGGCCGGAAAGTCAGGAAGAGGGGCGGCCGGAAATCCCCTAGGAGAGGGAACGATTTTAGGGTTTTGTGGCATTATATATATATATATATATATATATATATATATATATATATATATATATATATATATATATATATATATATATATATATATATATATATATATACTAGATTTCAAAGCCCGCCCAATGGGCGGGCATGACTTATAATTATTGTTAACATATTTTTCTTTATTGTAAGAAGGTTGTTATCACCAGTTAGAAAAACCTTCTACCCAATCCTTTTGAAAAACAAAATTACTTGTAATATTGGTATTAGGAATTTCATCACAGTTTAGAGCATAAATGTGTCAAAAACTATTGAAATAAATTAGATAAAGGAAGTAAATGTCGAGTTTTTCATAGTAACTCAAAGTCTATCTTAATGACTAACACCTCCAAACCGTAACATTCAAAGTCTATCTTACAGTCATAATTTATAACTGAAGCATCATTGGATTTAAGAAGATTTGAAAAGTTATACAAAGTGCCAGGGCCAAATTTAATTACAAAAATCTGTTTGTGAGCCTACCCGTGCTAAACCATGAGTTGTTTCGGTTTGGACCCGTTTTGACCCATACTTAATTCAACCCTAATCACCTATCTTGCCTATTGTAATAATACAAACTTAAATGGTTCATTAGAGATATTGCATCAAATGGTTTGATTATTAGCCATTTTAGTTTAATATAAAAAATTCTAAAAAATAAAAATAGCAATTTCATTAGCTTGTGAAACATTTTTCAAAAGGAAAAAAATCAAAAAAAATCCCTAGCTAGGGCTGCTAGTAGCTTAAAGTTGGTGGTTTTGTCCTAAATAGTGGTTTTCCTCAGCTTAAGCCTAGCATTTTAATTCATTTTTAGTTGTTATAAAAAGTTTTAAAAAATAAAAATAACAATTTCAATAGCTTGTTTAACTTCCCTCAAAAGGAAAAAAATCAAAAAAAAAATGTTTTGATTAGGCTGTTGTAGGTCTAAAGTTGCTCAGTCTTGACCATTTGCTTCAAATGGGTACATTTAGCACATATTTTTAGCCATTTTAGTTTGATATAAAAAAATTTTAAAAATAAAAATAGCAATTTCATTAGCTTGTGAAGATTTTCTCAAAAGGAAAAAAAATCAAAAAAATCCCTAGCTAGGGCTGCTAGTAGCTCAAAGTTGGTGGCTTTGTCCCAAATAGTAGTTTTCCTCAGTTTATGCCTAGCATTTTAATTCATTTTTAGTTGTTATAAAATATTTTAAAACATAAAAATAACAATTTCAATAGCTTGTTTAGCTTCGATCAAAAGGAAAAAATCAAAAAAATGTTTTGATTAGGCTGCTGTAGGTCTAAAGTTGCTCAGTCTTGACCATTTGCTTCAAATGGGTACATTTAGCACATATTATTAGCCATTTTAGTTTGATATAAAAAAAATTAAAAAAATAAGAATAGCAATTTCATTAGCTTGTGAAGCTTTTCTCAAAAGGAAAAAAATCAAAAAATCCCTAGCTAGGGCTGCTAGTAGCTCAAAGTTTGTGGTTTTGTTCTAAATAGTGGTTTTCCTCAGTTTAAGTCTAGCATTTTAATTCATATTTAGTTGTTATGAAAAATTTTAAAAAATAAAAATTTCAATAGCTTTTTTAACTTCCCTCAAAAGGAAAAAAATCAAAAAAAATGTTTTGATTAGGCTGCTGTAGGTCTAAAGTTGCTCAGTCTTGACCATTTTCTTCAAATGGGTCAGAACAATTAGTCTTAACCCAGTACTTTTTGCACAGTTTTTTAGCCATTTTAGTTTGATATAAAAAAATTTAAAAAATAAAAATATCAATTTCATTAGCTTGTGAAGCTTTTCTCAAAAGGAAATAAATCAAAAAAATCCCTAGCTAGGGCTGCTAGTAGCTCAAAGTTGGTGGTTTTATCCCAAATAGTGGTTTTTCTCAGTTTAAGCCTAGCATTTTAATTCATTTTTAGTTGTTATAAAAAAATTTAAAAAACAAAAATAACAATTTCAATAGCTTGTTTAACTTCCCTCAAAAGGAAAAAAATCAAAAAAAAATGTTTTGATTAGGCTGTTGTAGGTCTAAAGTGGTCAGAACAATTAGTCTTAACCCAGTACTTTTAGCACAGATTTTTATCCATTTTAGTTTGATATAAAAAAATTTAAAAAATAAAAATAGCAATTTCATTAGCTTGTGAAGCTTTTCTCAAAAGGAAAAAAATCAAAAAAATCCCTAGCTAGGGCTGCTAGTTATTGCAACAGATTCTCGAATTTAAATTCTTTAATATCAAATGACCCATTTCAAAGGCACATGCAAACACACCACTAAGAACGCATATCGATATTAAAGATTATAATGAGTAGTGACCGAAAGAATGAGAAGCCTCTTACGAGCGTCCAAATTTTCTGTTTAGACATCCAATACTATCAGCAACAATCCTAATAGCTTTCCAGCAAACTAAGTGTTTCAATTCTTCATACCTGATGACAGACAACAGTTAAGGATACATAGAACAGAACCCTTCATACAACATATATTAATATATATATTGCTCTATAACCATCTAACTAATAACTACAGTAAACTTATATCATATCATTCCTCAACAATATAATACAGCATATATGAAAAGAAATGTATCTCCATGGTAAGAAAGCATTCGAACTTGGTAATCTTTGTAACCTTTAAGCCATAACATTTAAATCTAAAACAGTTTAAGGAAAAACAGTGAATACGTATATATTCTCGAAAGAGCTGAAATAAGTGGAAGGATGACCACACAATCATGCATGATGAATACGTATATTCCAGAAAGAGCTGCAATTGAGATTATTATCCTATTGACTACATTGGCGTATCATACGATAATATCATAACGTTACAAATCATAGGAGTTTAGACAGCATATATCTCTTCTAATAATTGTGAATTAAAAATCTATTGTCAACTGATTCATGGTTGTTCACTATCATTAGCAAGGTGATTCACATCAGCTGAATTACTATTTAAGTAACAACTAACAATTTCAAACGCATACCTTAGTGATTTCGAGTCTTCAAAGAGATTGTACGCGAACATCAATGTTTTCTTACAAACCTGTGATGAAGAAAACACAGAAAGGATCATTAGATGAGATTGTGAGGGAAAAAGGATATTAGGGTTTTTGAGAAACAAATATAATGAACCGTATATAAGTTTTTACGTATATTTTTTGTTTAGGGTTACCTAAGTTGTAGGGATTCTCTTACATAATTAGTTGCATAGATTTATAATTTTGGACTTGCAACATATATTCCAAAAAGTCATGTTGCCTTAGTGGTAACCACACATGTTATTCAACCAAATAACCAAGGTTCAATCCTTGCAAGGCTCCTTTTTTATAAACAAATTTCGAAAATTAATAAAAAAAAATCTGAAAATTAAATAATAGCTAATTAAATTTAAAAAAATGCTTAGGTGGACAACTAATGATTACATGACATTCAAAAGAATTACATGGCATTGAGGTGGACATTTGTGGAATAATCTACGTGTCATGCCTCCTGTTATATATAATATATAGATATATACACCTATAGACACACACACACACACATATATATATATATATATATATATATATATATATATATATATATATATATATATATATATATATATATATATATATATATGTATATATATATATATACATATATATATATATATATACATATATATATATATATATATATATATATATATATATATATATATATATATATATATATATAAACCCTAACAAATTCTCTCTCGCTAAGGGGATTTCCAGCCGCCACCCCCCATTATTTTCTGGCAAAAATAACCACAAACTTTCGTCCTCTCTACCTATTCGTGGGTATGCAATACGAGTAGTTTTGTGGTTTTACTTTTAAGGGTTGTGGTTGTCTAGTTTTCATGATTCATCTTTCTTGGAATCTCCTTTGTTGATGCCATATTTACATCTGATTTCTGCACTTTCGTTATTACCCTAGATCTAGGGTTTAAAGTGGATATCAGTCATACGTAATCTTTATTAGGGTTACGTTTTAGTGTGCGGTTCTTGGTTCCGTGATGCTTTAACGCTTATATCTTGGGAAGGGTTTCTGTCTTTTGCGCTATGACGGTTGTACCAAGCCCTATTCTTAGGGTTTGGTGTTCGATTGATCTTCATGTAACCAGTGTGGTTTGTCTCGTGTCCCTATATGTCGACACTTGATGTTGTATGGGTTTGTGTTTTTTGGGTGGTGAGAGATGGAAGACGGCGATTTAGGGTTTTCTTATGCAAAACTCTAATCTTGTTATGTGGTGTATGTTTCCTTGGATGTTATTCATATCTTGGTGCGGACGTAATTGGTTAATGGAAGTTAGAGTCTTGTATAAACTTTATTCTTTGTATTCAGATCCATGCTATAGTGTTACATTCACAACTTGTTCTTTTTGCGTGGATTTGGAGTATTGGCAGTTCTTTTTTAAGGGTTTCTTGTTCAAAACTTTTGGTTTATGTTCTAGACCTGTATGTTTGAATTGCAATATGATCTGGTTGGTCTTGGGAACTGTCGTGGGTTTGGTATTGAACATTAGGGCTTTCGGTATCCCTAGTTCTTGGATGTTTGATCTTCTCTGCATTGGGTTATACAGTTATAAGTGTAAATTTATTTTGTTTGCCGCTGCAGTAGATCATGTTTGTATGGTTCGTTCAGGTACCTTTCAATCTGTTTACTAGTAGGTCGATTGGTATTGTGTGATTGGAGCTTAGGGTTTCTTAACCCTATTCTTTTTACGTCCGACTCGACTTATATTGTGGTTGTAGACATTGTTGAACCTAGTCATGTTGAGGCTGAATTGGAAGTCGTCGTGGTTGTTTCATTGATGTTACTACTACCATGTGGTTTTTTATGACAATCATCACACATGGTTTACAAAAAGGTATATCTAATCGTTTTGGTTGTGTTCGATGGTTGATTTCGTCTTCAATTTGGATTATTGTGTTACCTTGGCCTTGAGTTTTGTGACTCGAGGTATTAGTGTAGCTCCATGAGTGGTTGGTACGCAATTCAGATTTCTGATTATGAGGTTGCGTTTGGAAGTTAGGGTTTAATAACCCTATGTGTATGGTTCGGATCCGTACTTCTTGGTTTTCATTCATATCTAGTGCTTCGGATGTTGTATCTTTGTGGAAGTTGGTGTTGCACTCGTGTGTACGACAATGCATATTATTGATGATAGAGTTGTCCACTATGGACGTGGTTATTAGAACCTAGTTTTATTACATTTATTTTGTTTTTCAATATAATTGGTTAGTCCAGCGATTTGCTGTGTATTTGTTTTGCATTTTGCAATTGTAATCGCCTATGTAACGGGCTAAGGACACGAGATTCACCCATGTCAATTGTACTTAAATGTTTTTTGGTGTAATGAATTTTACCGGGGTGAATTAACCCTTTTACTCAAATATATATATATATATATATATATATATATATATATATATATAGTGAGGATCAGGTGCGGATTTTTTTAATTCGTGCGGATGTGCGAACAGATCTGGACTGCCCATTCCAGATCTGATCTTGACTGTTTGTAAAAAAGTCAAGATCTCCGCTATTTTCACGGTACCAATTGACCATGTAAACGATTTTTTTTATTTTTTTCCTTTTGAGCGATCCTTACTATTGATATCTTCTTTCATTTTTTTCTTATTTTTCATATTTTTATGAGCACTTTTTTATTTTTTGATTATGAGACATACCGTGATATTAACGATATTATGAGACCTACCATGACATTAAGTTTTTTTACATGTAAAAATGAACCGTGATATTAAAAACACATGATAGTTACTATGATATTAAAAAAAATTAAAAAAGGTAAGAAAAGTTACGGTGATATTAAAAAACATGTCAAAAGTAACTGTGATATTAACAATTTTACTTAAAAAGTTACTTTGATATTAGAAAAAAAAAAAACCTTAATATCACTGCTTTTTTATTACAATATTAAGAAAAGTTACGGTGATATTAAAAAATGTAAAAGAGTAGTTAGTACTGCTAAGTCTAGTTAATGCTGCTAGTCTTAGTTAGTGCTTCTAGTTTAGTTAGTAGTGCTAGCCTTAGTTAGTACTACTAGTCTTACGGTGATATTAAGAAAGCATGATAATTACGATGATATTAATAAAATCCTTAATATCATTATATATATATATGTGTGTGTGTGTGTGTGTGTGTGTATATATATATATATATTTGGATAAAAGGGTTAATTCACCCTGGTAAAATTCATTACACAAAAAATCATTGAAGTACAAATGGCATGGGTAAATCCCATGCCTTCAGCCCGATTAGGGCGACAAACAAATGCACACCACGTGCAACATACATGAATCTCTAGATAAGAATGACATGTCATTCTTATCACTTACAAATACAATGACTATACAAAGAGATATATAAAAAATATGAACTAAACGCTAACATCTAAGCCATAGTCATTATATTACTTCCATTGAGCTTCAAAGCGATCCAGAAATCTCTAGAAATGACATGAAGCACGTCTTGTCACAATTCTCAATTTTCGGTCATTTCTCAAACTCCATATTCATCATTTCATATCAATTTATGCATGGGTTTTGCATTTTACATTAAACGTTTATTTTCTTATTAAATAAACGCTATCGCGTAAACATTATTTGAACATTTGATCCGACACTTCCAAAAATTATCCCGATATATTTTAATACTCATATTAAGATTATAAAAATAATATTATGAGTTTACCCAGTGTTTTAAATTTATTTAGTATATAAATTGTTATATTTATATAATTACGACGGTTTTCGTAAATTCAACACGATAAATAATTATTCACTCAATTCTTGTAAGAAATGTATTTTTATAATTTTTATGACTTCAATACATTTTATTTTGACCCGTTAAAATCTATTTTTAGTTAACACTACAATTAATACCTAATTATATTTACAAATTACACACTATATCTATCAAATAATACACTTAATTAATCAAAGCTACACCTCACCCCCCCCCCCCAAGCCTTATGGCCGGCCACCTATACTCAAAACAAGTTATCAATTTGAGTTTTTCTTCTAATATTACACTTACACATGTATTCTCTAGATATTATTTTGCAAACACATAGTATCACACATTTAGAAGGTGTAAACCACAAATATCCTCTCCATGTTCTTCTCCATGGCCGGCCAACCCTAAACACCAAGAGGAGACCATAAATTTTCAAGCTACAAGTGATTAACAAGTATTAGTAGTGATCTATTTCAAGGTTTTGAAATAAAAACCTAAAGATTAATTAAGGTTTTCATCATTTCTTTCACATAATCAATCAAGTAAGCATTTCATGATCTTCATAACTTTTTCATATTCATCTTATTGTTATTTCATCATTTTTGCAAGAAACATGCATGTTACATATAAATTTATACCACTTTTGTTGTTTTTATTACTTATTATGTAATATAATTATCCTATAATAAATTCCATGAAACATATCACTTTTGGTGATGTTTAAGAACCCATGACACCTTAAGAAGGTGTATGGTAGGATTTGAATAGCTTCGGAGTTATTTTAAATTGGTTAGAATAGGTTTTGCGCGAGAAAAACTCATTTCGACAACTATTATTAAGGGTCTGTCCATATTTTGAAAATCTGGAAATCTCGACAGTAGATAAAATATTTTGGGCTAGATATTTGGAAAATATATTTTAAAACGAAAACGTGGCCGCTTGAACGGGTTAAAACGGAGCTATAACGAAAAAGTTATGCTATTTTCAAGTTAGACGACGAAAACTATTTGTTTCAGAAAATTCAGCATGTATTCTCAACTTTGTACGAGTCAACAATGGGTCTTAAACGTTATTAAATGTGTCGACTTATCAAAAATATATTAGTATATGTTAATACGAAACCGTGGATATAAAGAACTTGAAAAACGGACTTAAAACGAGTGAGTTATGGTTAACCGAACTTTGAGTCAAAAACGTGCTGAAAACACTATTCACAGCATTAGTATGCTGTCAGGATTTTTAATCAAGGTTTTGAGGGCCTAAACGGACGTTTCGGGGGAAACGGACCTTAAAAACGAGTTAGTTTTCCTATGTTTATATAACGTCAAGTCCGATGTAAACCGATTTTACAATTACTGAAACCGTTACATAGTTTTAACTATATTTACACCATTAGCTCAAAAGTAATTATTTTTTATATGGAACCGTCACACATTCAAGTAACAATATTTTTATACAATTTGTTTTCAAGTAACATATTGGGTGATACGTTTTCAAATCATGCATTCACGACAACATATCATAACTCAAGTCATAACATTCATTTTAGGTCGCGGATACTTTTCGAGCCTCATTTTCGTGCACTTCATTTTGTTAGCATATCAATCATACCAGGTGAGTTCGTAGCCCACTTTTACTCGTTTAAATTCTTATAAACTATTTGGGGCGAGATACATGCGTATTTATCAAAACATTTAAACTCTTTTGCCAAACAATATTACTTATACTCTAGACTTGGTGCGTGTATTGACTAGACTTAAACAAACATCCGAACATTTATATGTTGGAAGGCCATTTATATGGATACAGCCCAACGTGAGTCGTTGGAGGAACATCCCAACACGAGTTGTTGGAAGACCCTTGTGGTGATATTTATACTTATAACTACCTTAATACGTATATTCATGATTGTCATTCTATTTTAGGCAATGGGTTGTGAACACACAGGTTGCAAGTTTTGTATGAGCGGAACTTGGAACTGGGTGGATTTACAATGCCTTTGCTGTGTGAACATTTCTCATAGTATTTCAGATCATTTTATTACAAACTTATGAACTCACCAACCTTTGTGTTGATACTTTTTAGCATGTTTATCTCAGGTCGTAAGGTGATAGCATTTCATGGAGCTTTTGGGTCACATGGAATACATTGGAGTCTTGTGCTTTTATCAATTACCATTCGACATGTTTTGTAAACCTTTATGTATTATCAAACTCTGGAATTTCTTGTTTTGTAAATTTTAACTTATTTAATCGAATGGTAAACTTTTCAAAACGTCTCATTATAGAGGTCGTTTTCTGTATCCATACTTTGTGCTATGACGTCATACCCCAAAGACACTATCGTTCCGCTGGGATATTTTGGGGGTGTGACAGATTGGAATCAGAGACTTGGTTATAGAGAACTAGGTTGCATTTTAGTTCCTAGACTATAACCGCTTTCACGACGATCCTTTCTTTTCCTATCGCCTTACACACTTTTCGTGCGCATATGTTTTCTGAAAAATTTCGTCTAGACCCACCTCATTGGATAACATGGTTTCCTTGTACCGATAGGGGAGTCCCAAAATCTAGTTGAGTCATCAGAGATATGGAGCTCAGTAATAAACACTTATCTAACTTGATCTCGTGACAGTTCTTGTTTGATGAGACACGAGATCGAGCTAAATAAGTGTTACTATATAGCTGTATAGATTTGATGATTTTGCCGGAGGATGGGAGTTCTCTTGAGGATACTTTGGGAACTGCTGGCGACTAAGCCTCATCATGACTTTAGCACCTAAAGGAATTTCCTATACACCAAATGCGACTCTTCCTAGATACCTACCCTAAATTCCTCCTCCACCGTTTAGAATCGGATGATAGAATGGCTACCTATTTCAGTAACATCAATCGCCGAGACATGTATGCTTGGTGGTATGTACACGTGTGAAATGAGGCAATTATAATTATGGTGGCCAACATAATTATAAATGCGTCACAACCCACGTGGACATATGCGACCACGCATACGTAGATCGGTGTGGGCACACCTTAGGAACCAATTTGTGGCGTGGTATTATGTTTGAGGACGTTAAGTATAGACATTGGGAATTCAACGGTTCTTTCCTTGCAGAGATCATGGCACCAAAGAGGGTAACACGCAGCACTGGCCGAGGTGGTGCGGCGCAAAGGGGTGGAAGGACAGGTGAGCGTGGAGGTAGAGAAGGCGGTAGCGAAATGGGTAACAATGACAACAACGCTGGCGGAAACCCTGATTTTGCCGCCATCATCGCTCAACAACTTCAAATCTTGCTTCCCACTATTGTCACACAAGTTGGAAACCATATGAATAACTCGGGAAACCACGGGAACGGGAATGGCGACACCAATAATGTAGTTGGTAGTGGCAACAATAACAACACCACCACCAACAACAACAACAACAGAACTGGATGCACTTATAAGGAATTTTCAGCATGCAAACCTGTGGAGTTTGATGGTATAGGAGGTGCTTTGGCGTATACTCGATGGGTAGAGAAGACAAAGTCAGTAATCGATATCAGCAATTGTGCCGCACATCAGAGGGTGAAGTATGCTGCTTGCTTGCTATCAGGGAAGGCATTGACATGGTGGAACACACAGCTACAGGCTAGGGGCAGAGAGGCAGCTATAGGTATGACATGGGACGAATTTAAGGCGTTATTGAAAGAGGAGTACTGCCCGGACAATGAAATGCAGAAACTGGAAGATGAACTTTATCACCACTCCATGATAGGGGCTGGTCACGCAGCCTACACAGACCGATTTCATGAGTTAGCCAGGCTAGCTCCTCATCTAGTTACCCCTGAGTCCAAGAGAATCGCGAGGTACATATATGGTCTTGTCCCCGAAATCCGTGGAACTGTGAAAACGACTGAGCCGTCTACAATACAAAGTGCAATACTGAGGGCAGGAACCCTGACAGACGAGATGGTTAGAAATGGTACTTTGAAGAGCAGTGACAAGAGGAAGGAAGCGAGTGGGTCGAATAGGCAGATGGACGTGGTAGCAGACAACAAAAGGGTAAGAGTTTTTGTGGCAACTGGTACTGAACAAAGAGAGTATGCGGGTACACATCCCAAATGTGATAAATGTGCTTATCATCACCCGAAGTCCAAGCCCTGCCGCTTATGTACAATTTGCAATCAGTCGAGCCATTTTTCAAACCTGTATAGAGAGCGTGCAAGACAGATAACAACGGCTAACACGGGCAACATGAGGAATAACCAAAGGACTTGCTTCAAGTGCAACAGCCCAAATCACTACCAGAATAATTGTTCTCAGTTGAATAAGCCACCGATGCAAGCTCATCTAGCTATGGCAATTGAAGGAAATAACCCAAACCCTGTACTCAATATCAGTCCACCCCGAGCTCGAGCATTCTATTTAGGAACCGAGGCAGCCCGCAATGCGTAACTGGTACGTTTTCCCTAGACCATTAAGTGATCCACCGTATTATTCAGATTCAGTGAGCCTCATTAAATAAGAAACCTAGACGCGTAAGTTTTGGCATAAGCACTTTGACCATACACCCTGATTTCGCGAAACCTAAGGATAGACCTTTAAGTATCATCGATTGAATTACGAGGACGTGATTCCTCTGACATGGGACGAATGTCAAAATTCTCAATTTCCGGTCATTTCTCAAACTCCATATTCATCATTTCATATCAATTTATGCATGGGTTTTGCATTTTACATTAAACGTTTATTTTCTTATTAAATAAACGCTATCGCGTAAACATTATTTGAACATTTGATCCGACACTTCCAAAAATTATCCCGATATATTTTAATACTCATATTAAGATTATAAAAATAATATTATGAGTTTACCCAGTGTTTTAAATTTATTTAGTATATAAATTGTTATATTTATATAATTACGACGGTTTTCGTAAATTCAACACGATAAATAATTATTCATCAATTCTTGTAAGAAATGTATTTTTATAATTTTTATGACTTCAATACATTTTATTTTGACCCGTTAAAATCTATTTTTAGTTAACACTACAATTAATACCTAATTATATTTACAAATTACACATTATATCTATCAAATAATACACTTAATTAATCAAAGCTACACCTCACCCCCCCCCCCCCCAAGCCTTATGGCCGGCCACCTATACTCAAAACAAGTTATCAATTTGAGTTTTTCTTCTAATATTACACTTACACATGTATTCTCTAGATATTATTTTGCAAACACATAGTATCACACATTTAGAAGGTGTAAACCACAAATATCCTCTCCATGTTCTTCTCCATGGCCGGCCAACCCTAAACACCAAGAGGAGACCATAAATTTTCAAGCTACAAGTGATTATCAAGTATTAGTAGTGATCTATTTCAAGGTTTTGAAATAAAAACCTAAAGATTAATTAAGGTTTTCATCATTTCTTTCACATAATCAATCAAGTAAGCATTTCATGATCTTCATAACTTTTTCATATTCATCTTATTGTTATTTCATCATTTTTGCAAGAAACATGCATGTTACATATAAATTTATACCACTTTTGTTGTTTTTATTACTTATTATGTAATATAATTATCCTATAATAAATCCCTTGAAACATATCACTTTTGGTGATGTTTAGGAACCCATGACATCTTAATAAGGTGTATGGTAGGATTTGAATAGCTTCGGAGTTGTTTTGAATTGGTTAGAATAGGTTTTGCGCGAGAAAAACTCATTTCGACAACTATTATTAAGGGTCTGTCCATATTTTGAAAATCTGGAAATCTCGACAGTAGATAAAACATTTTGGGCTAGATATTTGGAAAATATACTTTAAAACGAAAACGTGGCCGCTTGAACGGGTTAAAACGGAGCTATAACGAAAAAGTTATGCTATTTTCAAATTAGACGACGAAAACTATTTGTTTCAGAAAATTCAGCATGTATTCTCAACTTTTTACGAGTCAAAAATGGGTCTTAAACGTTATTAAATGTGTCGACTTATCAAAAATATATTAGTATATGTTAATACGAAACCGTGGATATAAAGAACTTGAAAAACGGACTTAAAACGAGTGAGTTATGGTTAACCGAACTTTGAGTCAAAAACGTGCTGAAAACACTATTCACAGCATTAGTATGCTGTCAGGATTTTTAATCAAGGTTTTGAAGGCCTAAACGGACGTTTCGAGGGAAACGGACCTTCAAAACGAGTTAGTTTTCCTATGTATATATTGCGTCAAGTCCGATGTAAACCGATTTTACAATTACTGAAACCGTTACATAGTTTTAACTATATTTACACCATTAGCTCAAAAGTAATTATTTTTTGTATGGAACCGTCACACATTCAAGTAACAATATTTTTATACAATTTGTTTTCAAGTAATATATTGGGTGATACGTTTTCAAATCATGCATTCACGACAACATATCATAACTCAAGTCATAACATTCATTTTAGGTCGCGGATACTTTCCGAGCCTCATTTTCGTGCACTTCATTTTGTTAGCATATCAATCATACCAGGTGAGTTCGTAGCCCACTTTTACTCGTTTAAATTCTTATAAACTATTTGGGGCGAGATACATGCTTATTTATCAAAACATTTAAACTCTTTTGCCAAACAATATTACTTAGACTTGGTGCGTGTATTGACTAGACTTAAACAAACATCCCAACATTTATATGTTGGAAGGCCATTTATTTGGATACAGCCCAACGTGAGTCGTTGGAGGAACATCCCAACATTTATATGTTGGAAGGCCATTTATATGGATACAGCCCAACGTGAGTCGTTGGAGGAACATCCCAACACGAGTTGTTGGAAGACCCTTGTGGTGATATTTATACTTATAACTACCTTAATGCGCATATTCATGATTGTCATTCTATTTTAGGCAATGGGTTGTGAACACACAGGTTGCAAGTTTTGTATGGGCGGAACTTGGAACTGGGTGGATTTACAATGCCTTTGCTGTGTGAACATTTCTCATAGTATTTCAGATCATTTTATTACAAACTTATGAACTCATCAACCTTTGTGTTGACACTTTTTAGCATGTTTATCTCAGGTCGTAAGGTGATAGCATTTCATGGAGCTTTTGGGTCACATGGCATACATTGGAGTCTTGTGCTTTTATCAATTACCATTCGACATGTTTTGTAAACCTTTATGTATTATCAAACTCTGGAATTTCTTGTTTTGTAAATTTTAACTTATTTAATCGAATGGTAAACATTTCAAAACGTCTCATTATAGAGGTCGTTTTCTGTATCCATACTTTGTGCTATGACGTCATACCCCAAAGACACTATCGTTCTGCTGGGATATTTTGGGGGTGTGACAGATTGGAATCAGAGACTTGGTTATAGAGAACTAGGTTGCATTTTAGTTCCTAGACTTTAACCGCTTTCACGACGATCCTTTCTTTTCCTATCGCCTTACACACTTTTCGTGCGCATATGTTTTCTGAAAAATTTCGTCTAGACCCACCTCATTGGATAACATGGTTTCCTTGTACCGATAGGGGAGTCCCAAAATCTAGTTGAGTCATCATAGATATGGAGCTCAGTAATAAACACTTATCTAACTTGATCTCGTGACAGTTCTTGTTTGATGAGACACGAGATCGAGCTAAATAAGTGTTACTATATAGCTGTATAGATTTGATGATTTTGCCGGAGGATGGGAGTTCTCTTGAGGATACTTTGGGAACTGCTGGCGACTAAGCCTCATCATGACTTTAGCACCTAAAGGAATTTCCTATACACCAAATGCGACTCTTCCTAGATACCTACCCTAAATTCCTCCTCCACCGTTTAGAATCGGATGATAGAATGGCTACCTATTTCAGTAACATCAATCGCCGAGACATGTATGCTTGGTGGTATGTACACGTGTGAAATGAGGCAATTATAATTATGGTGGCCAACATAATTATAAATGCGTCACAACCCACGTGGACATATGCGACCACGCATACGTAGATCGGTGTGGGCACACCTTAGGAACCAATTTGTGGCGTGGTATTATGTTTGAGGACGTTAAGTATAGACATTGGGAATTCAACGGTTCTTTCCTTGCAGAGATCATGGCACCAAAGAGGGTAACACGCAGCACTGGCCGAGGTGGTGCGGCGCAAAGGGGTGGAAGGACAGGTGAGCGTGGAGGTAGAGAAGGCGGTAGCGAAATGGGTAACAATGACAACAACGCTGGCGGAAACCCTGATTTTGCCGCCATCATCGCTCAACAACTTCAAATCTTGCTTCCCACTATTGTCACACAAGTTGGAAACCATATGAATAACTCGGGAAACCACGGGAACGGGAATGGCGACACCAATAATGTAGTTGGTAGTGGCAACAATAACAACACCACCACCAACAACAACAACAACAGAACTGGATGCACTTATAAGGAATTTTCAGCATGCAAACCTGTGGAGTTTGATGGTATAGGAGGTGCTTTGGCGTATACTCGATGGGTAGAGAAGACAAAGTCAGTAATCGATATCAGCAATTGTGCCGCACATCAGAGGGTGAAGTATGCTGCTTGCTTGCTATCAGGGAAGGCATTGACATGGTGGAACACACAGCTACAGGCTAGGGGCAGAGAGGCAGCTATAGGTATGACATGGGACGAATTTAAGGCGTTATTGAAAGAGGAGTACTGCCCGGACAATGAAATGCAGAAACTGGAAGATGAACTTTATCACCACTCCATGATAGGGGCTGGTCACGCAGCCTACACAGACCGATTTCATGAGTTAGCCAGGCTAGCTCCTCATCTAGTTACCCCTGAGTCCAAGAGAATCGCGAGGTACATATATGGTCTTGTCCCCGAAATCCGTGGAACTGTGAAAACGACTGAGCCGTCTACAATACAAAGTGCAATACTGAGGGCAGGAACCCTGACAGACGAGATGGTTAGAAATGGTACTTTGAAGAGCAGTGACAAGAGGAAGGAAGCGAGTGGGTCGAATAGGCAGATGGACGTGGTAGCAGACAACAAAAGGGTAAGAGTTTTTGTGGCAACTGGTACTGAACAAAGAGAGTATGCGGGTACACATCCCAAATGTGCTAAATGTGCTTATCATCACCCGAAGTCCAAGCCCTGCCGCTTATGTACAATTTGCAATCAGTCGAGCCATTTTTCAAACCAGTATAGAGAGCGTGCAAGACAGATAACAATGGCTAACACGGGCAACATGAGGAATAACCAAAGGACTTGCTTCAAGTGCAACAGCCCAAATCACTACCAGAATAATTGTCCTCAGTTGAATAAGCCACCGATGCAAGCTCATCTAGCTATGGCAATTGAAGGAAATAACCCAAACCCTGTACTCAATATCAGTCCACCCCGAGCTCGAGCATTCTATTTAGGAACCGAGGCAGCCCGCAATGCGTAACTGGTACGTTTTCCCTAGACCATTAAGTGATCCACCGTATTATTCAGATTCAGTGAGCCTCATTAAATAAGAAACCTAGACGTGTAAGTTTTGGCATAAGCACTTTGACCATACACCCTGATTTCGCGAAACCTAAGGATAGACCTTTAAGTATCATCGATTGAATTACGAGGACGTGATTCCTCTGACATGGGAAGAATGTCAAAATTCTCAATTTCCGGTCATTTCTCAAACTCCATATTCATCATTTCATATCAATTTATGCATGGGTTTTGCATTTTACATTAAACGTTTATTTTCTTATTAAATAAACGCTATCGCGTAAACATTATTTGAACATTTGATCCGACACTTCCAAAAATTATCCCGATATATTTTAATACTCATATTAAGATTATAAAAATAATATTATGAGTTTACCCAGTGTTTTAAATTTATTTAGTATATAAATTGTTATATTTATATAATTACGACGGTTTTCGTAAATTCAACACGATAAATAATTATTCATCAATTCTTGTAAGAAATGTATTTTTATAATTTTTATGACTTCAATACATTTTATTTTGACCCGTTAAAATCTATTTTTAGTTAACACTACAATTAATACCTAATTATATTTACAAATTACACATTATATCTATCAAATAATACACTTAATTAATCAAAGCTACACCTCACCCCCCCCCCCCAAGCCTTATGGCCGGCCACCTATACTCAAAACAAGTTATCAATTTGAGTTTTTCTTCTAATATTACACTTACACATGTATTCTCTAGATATTATTTTGCAAACACATAGTATCACACATTTAGAAGGTGTAAACCACAAATATCCTCTCCATGTTCTTCTCCATGGCCGGCCAACCCTAAACACCAAGAGGAGACCATAAATTTTCAAGCTACAAGTGATTATCAAGTATTAGTAGTGATCTATTTCAAGGTTTTGAAATAAAAACCTAAAGATTAATTAAGGTTTTCATCATTTCTTTCACATAATCAATCAAGTAAGCATTTCATGATCTTCATAACTTTTTCATATTCATCTTATTGTTATTTCATCATTTTTGCAAGAAACATGCATGTTACATATAAATTTATACCACTTTTGTTGTTTTTATTACTTATTATGTAATATAATTATCCTATAATAAATCCCTTGAAACATATCACTTTTGGTGATGTTTAGGAACCCATGACATCTTAATAAGGTGTATGGTAGGATTTGAATAGCTTCGGAGTTGTTTTGAATTGGTTAGAATAGGTTTTGCGCGAGAAAAACTCATTTCGACAACTATTATTAAGGGTCTGTCCATATTTTGAAAATCTGGAAATCTCGACAGTAGATAAAACATTTTGGGCTAGATATTTGGAAAATATACTTTAAAACGAAAACGTGGCCGCTTGAACGGGTTAAAACGGAGCTATAACGAAAAAGTTATGCTATTTTCAAATTAGACGACGAAAACTATTTGTTTCAGAAAATTCAGCATGTATTCTCAACTTTGTACGAGTCAAAAATGGGTCTTAAATGTTATTAAATGTGTCGACTTATCAAAAATATATTAGTATATGTTAATACGAAACCGTGGATATAAAGAACTTGAAAAACGGACTTAAAACGAGTGAGTTATGGTTAACCGAACTTTGAGTCAAAAACGTGCTGAAAACACTATTCACAGTATTAGTATGCTGTCAGGATTTTTAATCAAGGTTTCGAAGGCCTAAACGGACGTTTCGAGGGAAACGGACCTTCAAAACGAGTTAGTTTTCCTATGTATATATTGCGTCAAGTCCGATGTAAACCGATTTTACAATTACTGAAACCGTTACATAGTTTTAACTATATTTACACCATTAGCTCAAAAGTAATTATTTTTTGTATGGAACCGTCACACATTCAAGTAACAATATTTTTATACAATTTGTTTTCAAGTAACATATTGGGTGATACGTTTTCAAATCATGCATTCACGACAACATATCATAACTCAAGTCATAACATTCATTTTAGGTCGCGGATACTTTCCGAGCCTCATTTTCGTGCACTTCATTTTGTTAGCATATCAATCATACCAGGTGAGTTCGTAGCCCACTTTTACTCGTTTAAATTCTTATAAACTATTTGGGGCGAGATACATGCTTATTTATCAAAACATTTAAACTCTTTTGCCAGACAATATTACTTAGACTTGGTGCGTGTATTGACTAGACTTAAACAAACATCCCAACATTTATATGTTGGAAGGCCATTTATTTGGATACAGCCCAACGTGAGTCGTTGGAGGAACATCCCAACATTTATATGTTGGAAGGCCATTTATATGGATACAGCCCAACGTGAGTCGTTGGAGGAATATCCCAACACGAGTTGTTGGAAGACCCTTGTGGTGATATTTATACTTATAACTACCTTAATGCGCATATTCATGATTGCCATTCTATTTTAGGCAATGGGTTGTGAACACACAGGTTGCAAGTTTTGTATGGGCGGAACTTGGAACTGGGTGGATTTACAATGCCTTTGCTGTGTGAACATTTCTCATAGTATTTCAGATCATTTTATTACAAACTTATGAACTCATCAACCTTTGTGTTGACACTTTTTAGCATGTTTATCTCAGGTCGTAAGGTGATAGCATTTCATGGAGCTTTTGGGTCACATGGCATACATTGGAGTCTTGTGCTTTTATCAATTACCATTCGACATGTTTTGTAAACCTTTATGTATTATCAAACTCTGGAATTTCTTGTTTTGTAAATTTTAACTTATTTAATCGAATGGTAAACTTTTCAAAACGTCTCATTATAGAGGTCGTTTTCTGTATCCATACTTTGTGCTATGACGTCATACCCCAAAGACATTATCGTTCCGCTGCGATATTTTGGGTGTGTGACACGTTTGGCATCCACACTGAATATAGAACCAAAAGAAGAAACCCAAACCAACCGAGCATCTTCACTTAGTCGCAAAACCATTGGTACGAGAAACATGGTAGAGTACCACGCCACTAAGTACCAAACTTCCAAGAATGAATAGCGCGCCAAGCAAACCCCACAAATCCAATGTAAACTAGAGTATTATGCAATATGCAATAAACATAATAGCCACCATATAAGAATGAAATACGAAGTAGCAAGGATCTCCAAACAGGTCGCAAAGGCACAACATGTACACAGAACTAGTTGATCATAAGATCAAAAGTAGCATAAATCCGTACATGACTACACCTCGTCTTATGCCAACACAAAAGACGGCCACCATTGTAGCACAAGCCACGAACCAACAGCTACTATTATTGAAGAATGAAGACCACACCTCAACACTACACAAACCTCTAGGCTGCTAACCCAAAACAGTCGTGTATAGAAGATCGGATAAAACATCAAACATAGGGTGACGAAAACCCTAACTTCCACATATCAGCACTAATTAATTCAGCCAAGATCTAATGTATAAATATCGGTAAACCAGATCTCATATAGAACGATAATAGGGATAATAACCCTAACTTACAATATCGACCTTATATGACTAGCAGATACAAATGACAGCCACAAGTCGATCCCACACCATCTCTCTCAAAACCCACATACACATCA
Organism: Chrysanthemum seticuspe; assembly: GCA_019973895.1. Taxonomy (NCBI): domain Eukaryota; kingdom Viridiplantae; phylum Streptophyta; class Magnoliopsida; order Asterales; family Asteraceae; genus Chrysanthemum; species Chrysanthemum seticuspe. The sequence continues at coordinate 182,045,610 of BPTQ01000009.1, forward strand.
TCACCCAGAAACTTACCGTAGCGCCTAACACTACTAAGGATTAACATAAAAGTCGAGAAGATGAAACGTTTAGGAGCAGAACATTAACAGATCGCACAATAAACTAGGAAATCGATTAAAGAAACCGATTTTGTGTGAGTACCAGGTACGATCACTAAAGTAAAACACACCATCGAAACCCTAATAATTAAATGAGACAATTAACGAATCGTTAGGGTTTCAGGTACCTCATAGAGATTAATTAATGGAATATATGATGAGTGTCTAAATACTCATCATTTTTGTACCGTTTAGAATGCCAAAAACATCTGAAAACACTCAGAAATGCATCAAAATGATGAAAATATCACAAATAAGTGTTTTATGTGTTTTAAATGCAAAAATATCAAAATCAGATGAAAAACGTATCAAGTTTGCATAATTGGCAGTTTTAGTCCCCCAAGTTTCAAAAGTTGTCAAATCTAGTCCCTGGAATCCAAAAATATGGAGTTTTATCATTCAAGGTCCCTGAAATATTCTAAATTGTCAAAAATGGTCCTTGAATGAATTTTTGCAAAATGACAACTTTGGTCCCTCAATTTTGAAAAATGTCAAATATAGTCCTTGGATATTTAAAAATGTAAAATAATCAAATATGGTCCTTGTACTATTCATATTTGGCAAGATTGGTCCTTGTCGACAATCCCACTCCACCTTTCCACCTTTGGTGGAGACCAAAACCAAACGTCCAAACCCTCTCCTTCCACTTGTCCCAAAGACCAAAAAACCGCGCAACTGAATAAAACTGGCTACCATAATTATCTTCTCCCCAAGTTTTACCCCCCAAGTTCCAAATACTGTCCCCCAGAAAACCCAAAACCGACCCAATTATTATGTTTTCTCCCAGGTAAACCATAATTAATTCGTGTTCCTGGTAAGAACATTAAAAGACAAAATACTCCCTGGTTTTTACGGTGAAAAGGTTTCAATATTATTCCTGGTTAGAACGGTTTATACTTATCATGTTCCTGGTATAAACTAATAAAATGTAAAAATTTATAGGTTCCTGATATAAACTGTAAAAAGTTTTAACTCCCTGGTTTCAACAGTAAAACGTTTTTAAGTAAGTTCCTGGTAAAAACTGTTAAATCTTATAAAGTCCCTGGAACTTACTATTTTGAGGTATAAAAACCTAAGGTCCCTGATCTAAACTGTTGAAAACTTTGAACCCCCTGATTTTGACGGTTAATACGTTTGAACTATGCAAAAAGTAGACTAAAACTATAAAAACGTAAATTTTGTGTATTTTGTGAATAAACACTATAAAAGTAGTAAAACTACGTAAAGACTCACAAAAGTCTA